>JAURVB010005245.1:0-132972 GCA_033002965.1 Piper betle
TTCAGCAAAATAGAAAATGTCACCAGAAAGAGTACATTTGCAGACAGGCAGAGTTTTGCTGACCAGCAGAGTTTTTCCGAAGAACAGAGTGTCCTGCTATGAAACAAAGACTTGCCGAAGATTTGTTTGCAGTGCAGAGAGGGTTCACCTTGCTCTGAAGAAGGAAAGAAGCGACTTTGAATCAAGAAAGAAAGAAGCGGAAACAGAAATCTTGAAGCTCTGGTTCCATGAGAACAATTGAACTTTCATTGATTGAACATGAAGATTACAATGGTATTTATATATCCAAGACTTGATGAACACCACACATATGTCGGTTCTTGACATGCCTAAGTTACACTTCATGCCTAATTTACACTTCATGCCTAATTTACAGTTCTACTCTCAATTATATCATTTACCTTAAGAGTTCTCACCTCTTAGTTTGGTGCATGCCTGCATGCTAACAAAAACATGGTCATGGCGGGTAGCTGTGTCAACAGTCACAACTGCGTCAAAATGTGTGTTCCAAGATTTGATCATTCCAAACTTACACACGGTTTCGACGTCGTTGAAGTCCTTCACTTCCACTCCAAGATCTCTATCAATACGACACCTGTATATTTCATAGATTTTTTTCTTTTAGCCGCGCTATTTTTCATGTTTTTTCTTCTTGCTTTTGAATATATTCCGGATTTGATTGTCTGCAGGATTGTATTTGTGTTGGAGAAATCGATTTCGGCTGACCAGGGACGAGTTTTGTGTTTATTGGTTGGTGGGCAGTTGAAACGTTGCCGAATTTGGGTTCATGTTTTTTTATGGGTTTTAAGTATATTGTCTGGATTCTATGCTTGTTTATATTTTTGGTTAAGATTAGGATGGGGGAAGACTCTGTTGCGGGATTGTGTTGAAATTAGAATGGTTCATATTTGCTTTTATTTGAATCATCATTTGTTTTTCGCTTCTATTTTTGCACTATATTACGTGTATTTTGTCTTCTTGTGGATATATTGAGGATTCTTTTATCTGCATGATTGTATTTGCGTTGGAGCGATCGGTTTCAGCTGACCAGGTAAAAGGTCTGTGCTTCTTATTGGCTTGTTTCCTATGTTAATCTTCAGGCTTTTTTACGTGTTCTTGGGATTTAGAATGGCCTCGTTGGGTTAAAAATATTGTCTAAATTTTGAACTTGTTCATATTTGGATATGATTAGGATGATGGAAGACTTTGTTGTGGAATACTGTTAAACTTAGAGTTGTTCGTATTTGTTTCTATTTGAATCCTCATTCTTTTTTTCTTCTTTATCACCTACTTTCATTTCACGTGTTTCTGTGAAATATATACATTAATTGTTTCTAAATATTATCGGTATCCATGCTTTGAATGAAGTGGTCTGCTGGATGATACCTAGAGCTTGATTGCAGTAATGGAGCTGTCCTCAACATCCCATTCCCATGTTCAACATTTACCAAATTAATCACTATTTATTTGTTTCGAATCAATAATACTACCATATATTCACCATCCATTGCTTATTTGCTAATCGTGTTACATGACCATATTAATCAAATGCATCCAATATTTTCCACTTCAACGAGATCAAACACCCACAAAATCTATCAACTTAGTTTATTAGAAGCAATCATAATTTTTTTTATAAATGGATATCCATTACACACGACATAGAAAAAAAACAGGAAAGAAACTAAAAGCAGGGCACGCATAATGAAACATCGAAGTCCTGGGTACAAACGTGTATACAGTATATATAAAGCAGCAGCAGTCAACCTCTGTAAGGAGCATGGTCACCGAAATCAGCCGCCCCGAGGCCGGGAGGAGCTGGTTGCGGAACAGCGCGGGAATGAACGCCGGCAGGAAAGTAGGCCACGATAAGAATAGCGAAGAAGCAGAGGGCCATGTAGAAGGAGAAGAAGACGCGGGCACGGAATGAAAGACGAGGGAAGGAAGGGAGAGCTATGGATGGATAAGTAGCTAAACAGTTGGGTGAAGATGATTGATTGGAGGAGAAGGTGAAGGACGATCTGGTAAGGAAGATCGGGAGAGTCATATATATAGAAGAGAAAGAGGTATGTTGCTTCGGATGTTGATATGGAAGTTGGTTCACACGATTAGATATGATGAGAATCTTGAGACCCAGTTCGTTGTCCTCATTTCTATACACTTGGGGTCATTTTAATCGTTAACTTCTATACCCTGTTGTTCCTTACAATGCACCATTTTCTATACACTGTTTTCTCTGGTTATTAATATGGGTAGTGAGATTGCAACGATTAAAATGGTGCATAGAAACCATTTTAAAAGAGGGAGGACGAATTGGTATGGACCATTTTAAAATGGTGCATAGAAACCATTTTAAAATGGGGAGGACGGTTTGGTATGGACCATTTTAAAATGATAAGAGGGCGAGTGACTAGTAGGAAGAAAGCTGAGAAAGTCCGATTGCCAGTTCCTTCGTCCTTTGTTGACAATTTGTACTTCTTCGGATTCTCGGTTATAATTCGTCCTCCCTCGTGATGGTAGTACAGATACACAATCACTACATGCAGTAATCACCATCTCCTCTATATAAATCCCCATCACATACCACAAGGGATGTAAAACACAAAAAGCAAACAAGGCATATATATGCCAACATCTTCCTTTGGAACATAGACATGGAAATAGTCAATGATGATCCCTTAAATCAATGCTGTCATGTTTCTCCCGTAAGAGGTACATTCCCTTACTTACATGAAGGGCGTCTACGGGCCTTGAAAGAAGCTTCGGCAAAGGAAGGGGTAGGTGTATAGGAGTAGCGATAAGAGGGCAAGTGACTGGTACAAAGAAAGCGGAGAAAGTCCGATTGCCAGTTCCTTCATCCATTCTTGACAATTTGTACTTCTTCCGATTCTCGGTTAGTAATTCGTCCTCCCCTAATGATGGTAGTTTTAAAATTCAACGACTACAGATATACAATCACTACATGCAGTGATCACCATCTGCTCTACATGAATCCCCATCACATACCACATGGGATGTAAAACACAAAAAGTAAACAAGGCATATATATGCCAACATCTTCCTCTGGAAAATAGACATGGAAATAGTCAATGATGATCCCTCAAATAAATGCTCTCTATTCTTTTCTTTTTGCAACAGAGAGCAAACGTTAAATGACGAAAAGAATATGATTATAGATAATAGCGAAGTTCAGTTAAATTTGTCTTTAATAACTATATATAAATATTTTTCTTTAATAGCAACCACTTTTGTATTAAATAATTATATATAGAACATGCTTAGTTGAACCATGGAAGTGAGCACTACTCGCTTGATTCAAATTTTAGTCGAATAAAATATAAAATCATATTGAATAAATTTGATTTGAATATTAAATTTGAGGCCAATCAAATGGGTAGCACCACTATTATTATTCTCAATTAATCAAACAGTGAGAAAATAATGATTCCAGTGGATTTAAACTGATTCAAGGTACAAATTAATTCGAGTTTGAATCAACCTTAATCTGCTCATTAAAGGCACGCGAGCAATTGTTCCTAGTTTACTTTTATGCATCCCTAACTGACAGAATTTCATGTGCATATTCATAAGTTTTTGCAATGTCTTTGCTAAAAATCATCATAAAAATATCTTTAAAATTGGTTTTAGTCAAGTTTAAATAGGTTTAAGACTATGTTTCCTATAAGTCTAGATTGTTTAACATATGTTTGGAACCCCTTTCGAACCATCCTACCCCTTGTAGTACCTGTGGTATAGTTCCTAAGGTTGTCTAAGCCACTTAGGGTAAAACCCCTAAATTTTAGGATTTTTAGTCAATTTGTACCTCATTAGCTATGACACCCATAACTCTTTAAGTGTAATGCCTTACCTATGACATCATCAAGTCATGTCTTAGTGGTTAAGAGCTTTCCCTTTTTCTTTAAATCCCTCATCTCCTTCCCTTTTTCCACTCATTTCCTCATCTCCTCTAACCCTCGTCTCCCTCCTTGGTCACTCTTCTTCATTTCTTTGCCTCTTTTAGCTCCCTTTAAGCTCTCTAAGCCTAGCCAACGCCTAAGGTTGTATGTCTTGGGATGAGAAGCCTCAAGTGATCTACCCTTGATTCATTAGAGGTAAGTCCTTCTCCCATCCTCGCTTGTTGTGTACGATTGGTACTAGATTTGCCTATGTTACTAGATGTATTGTATGTTTGTATAATTTTTTCTTGTATCCGATTGAGTAATAAGTAAATAAGTTGTGATTTCATAATTTTTCATGTGTAAATTAATTATTACATATTTTTAAATGCTTGATGGCTACTATTTTGCACAGATCTGGTAGAAAATTCATAATTTATATTCTAGAAGACTTTTTACTTTCACTTTACTTTTGTGTTCATAATGTCAAGATCTACAACTTTTATGCTCATCACTTTGTCTGATATCACTTGTATGGGAAAATGTAGCATCTTTCAAGGTCCTAGCGACATGGCCTTATATTTCCCCAATTTTTACGCCATTATGTTTATAAATTTGTTGCTTATTTTATGGATCTAATTCAATTTTTTGTTTCCATGTGTATACAATTAATTGATAAGATTAACATTGCTCATCATGTTTGTGCATAGTTTCCTACATAATTAATCCGAATAAAGGAGAAGTGCTAGAGACTTAGCATGATGATAATTTTGCAGTTAACGTAGTTAAAATTCGATTATTTGTTGCAATTTTTCAGATTCTACATATTATATGGTGGCTTCTCCTCTTTACACTCTTTTCTCTTAAATTTTGGACTATTTTAGACTAATTGCATACAAGTTATTTATTGTAATTAACTATCAACCACGTTATATTAAATAACTTTATAAAAATATATAAAATATACTATTTAATATATAATATCGAATTTCAAGTGTAATTAAACTGATGGAAAGGGGCTTGTCCTCACTTAATTCAAGTTCGAACAAAACATTGATTCGCACTAAATCAAATCAAATATCCAACAATTATCATTCTAATTAACAACATCCCCACATACTATTATTTATTTTTAATTATGACATGCTTTTGCTAATATGAAAAAACAGTGATATTATAAAATTACAGGAAAATTTTCGAATAATTTTAATAGTTATAATACATCTATTAATGGGAAAGAAATTTTTTAATACTTTAAATTATAGGAAAGTAAAGAAAATAATTTTACAAAAGGGCATTGTGGTAGTTAGCCACTGATCTTAATGCATGATGATGTCAAATTACAACTTTTTTATTATTCAAATTTTAAACATGTCTTGTATTATATATATGATTGATTTATGTGAACCGACAATTTAAAGCTTGTGTGCCCCCTAATCGGCTAATCCAATGCTATGGAATAGAGTCGATTTGAAGTCGACTACAAATCGATTCAGAATTATTTATAATAGTTTTTAAACCCAATAAATAATATGAAATTAGTATGTAGTGTTCTTTTATCATTTACTAACAATTAAATTATTTATATTAAAAAATTAGCTAAATTCAAAACCCAATTTTTTTAATACCTCGATATTTTAACTTGTGTTTAATGAAATGTTCTCCTAAAAATATTTTTCATCATCTAATAAAATAATATATTTTTATAAATCTATAGTGTTTCACCAAGTGGGAGAATGCTAAATCACAATTTTACATTTCTCTAGTTAAAAATTAAAACCAGCTGAGCTTTTAAATCTTTTAAATGAAATGCATTTATCTGTTCGAGTTGATATTGAAAGGACAAAACTTCTTTTTTTATTACTGAAAGGATGAAAGTTAAAGTAAGATAATTGATGATTAATTGGGAAAAAATGTAATAAATCAAGCATGATTTGAACAAATTAAAGCTCGGATCAATCTGAAAAGCCCTAGCCATTGATTGTTAATATTTGTTATTATGAATATTAATGATATGTAGCCCATTGTCACACTCGAAATACTAAAGGAATCTCGGAATACAAACAGAGGTGACTGTTTGTTGTTCCATGGAAGATGAAGGGTCTCAAACTATCTCTATAAATTTGGATCTCATTTGTCTCATTTTGAAGGCCAAGACAAGAGAAGACAAGATGTGAGAGATAAAAGGAAAGGGATATAGAGATAAGAAGAGGGAAATATATTATTCACCAGTTTAATCTTATACAGAGTATTGAGAGAGAGAAATCTTGTAATCTCAATAGTATAAGTTGGGTGAGTAATCTTCTTGTAAATCTCTATATGTTTGACAACAACTGTAATCTTTGGTTGAAGTCGTGAATTGTTCGTTGTTGTCTTGTGGTTTTTGACTCTCGAGAAAGGAGGGTTTTTCATGTTAAATCTCTCTTCTTTTGGTTTTGTTTTATTTTATTTCTCAGGCATTATTTTCCCATATCTTGTGTTCACTGTTGTTGATCTCCAACTTTGGGGATTTTTCTCAACAATTGGCGCCGTCTGTAGGAACTTTCATTCAATCGGATCTTGATTTGAGTGGGAGTCATGGTGGACACTTTCAAGACTGGGAAGATTGAGAAATTTGATGGAATAAATTATCAATGGTGGAGGATGCAGATTGAGGATAGGAGCAACTACATCAACCGCTTGTAGGTACCAAGCCGGATTTCGGACAACTGTTTGGAGTGGTGATGGACGCTTCAGACAGAGCTGTGGGTGGTATACTACAGCAGGAGGTCATGGTGCATTGTCTAAGAAAGAAGAAATCTCTATGACAGGCAAAGAGGCGGTTCTTTGGACTTCGCCTACTTACCGGGGATGCCCTTGTGGCCGCCCTCCAAGACCAGTCTCACGTACGCCTTTCGTCTCCCTCGACCTGTACAATGACAGGCTGCAGGGGCAGTGTGGCGGGCGTTTGATACCTGGGTGGCCGTGACCGAGTTCTCCTTCGAGGAAGTGAATGGCGTGTCTGATATGAAGATCGGGAAGCCCCATACTGTGCCCTGCAAGGTCACCAGTAAGTGCGGGTTGGTGACGGTGAGGATGGTCCCAGCGCCGAGAGGATCGGGGATCGTTGTGGTGAGGGTGCCGAAGAAGGTGCTGCAATTTGCTGGGATTGCCCATCTCCTTCGACCATGGCGGAAAGAGGTGGAGGCGACTGCGGCGGCTTCGGCCGGGGTTACGGTGGGGTGGGCACGAAGACTAGTGCAGGGACTGGCGCTGTGGGCGTCGCGGTGGGCGGCGCGAGGAGCAGGAGAAGTGGGTGCCCGTTACCAAGCTTGGTCGGCTGGTGAAGGAGGGAAAGATCCGGTCTTTGGAGCACATCTACCTCCACTCGCTGCCGGTGAAGGAGCACCAGATCGTGGAGACCCTCCTGGGCCCGGTGCTCAAGGACGACGTCATGAAGATCATGCCGGTGCAGAAGCTGACCCGCGCCAGGTAGCGCACCAGGTTCAAGGCCTTCATCGTTGTCGGCGACGGCAACGGCCATGTCGTGCTCGGCGTCAAGTGCAGCAAGGAGGTGGTGACGGCGATCCGGGAGGGCGATCATCCTCGCTAAGCTGTCGGTGATCCCTGTCCGGAGGGGTTACTGGGGAACAAGATCGGGCCACTTTCACGGAGGCTGATAATGAAGTTTTTGTCAGATCTTGTCTGGTGGGTCAGCAGGATAAGGTGGAGAAGAAGGTTAGAGGCTGGGTTGCTGCAGCCACTACCTACACCTTCGAGACCATGGAGCTCAGTCTCAATGGACTTGGTGTCCGGATTCCCTAGGGTGAAGGGAATGTCAGCAAGGTTAGTGGGTCAGTTTTCTAAGTACTTGTATTCGCAGCAATACCACAGGGGTGCTCAGCCGAGACTGTTGCCAAATAGTTCTTCAGGAACGTGGGAGGAGTATTGTGGTCCCAACCGACATTGTTACAGCTAACCATTCTTAGTCTGACGGGCAGACTGAGAGGGCGAATGCATTGAGGCATTTTGTCATAGCCAGCCAGAGGAACTGGTTGGAACTTCTTGAGGCGGCGCAGTTTTGTTATAAACTACATCATTATTCAGCTACGGGGCTTAGTCCTTTTGAAGTTGCTATGGGCTACCAACCTCTTACACCACTAGAGGTTGCTCCACAGGGAGGTGGAGTACGGTGTCCAGCTGCACATGGCAGATGCAAGAGTAGTGGATTCATTGGCCGAGGCAACGAGCAGAATGAAGAGATATGCTGACTCGAGGGCATTGTCATTCAGCATGAGGGACAAAGTAAAGCTGAAGCTCAAGCCACTGATTTGGGAGAAAATTAGACGTACCGAGGTGCATCGGGTATTGGTGCAAAGGTACGATGGTCCTTGTGAGGTGGAGAAGGTACAAGGGTACAAGCTTCACCCAGTTTTCCATGTTAGTTTTCTCGAACCTTTCCATGAGGATTTGGTCAATTCGAGGAGAGCTCATCCGAAGAGAGCTCCCCTACTGTCCGGCAACAATTTGGGAAAAGGTAGGGAGGATTTTGGAGTATAGGCACATCAGCCTGAGGACTTCAAAGGATCAGATGGAGTTTGTATACTGATGCAGGAGAACCAGAGTCCTATGATGAAACCATGAGTGACAAAGCTCATCTTAAGTGGGAGTTGGCCATGAAGGATGAGATGTCATCATTGGAGAAGATTCATACATGGGAGTTGGTGAAGTTGCCACCAAAAAGGGAGGTTCTACAAAACAAGTGGAAAGAGGGAACCGAGAAGCGAGGCTAGCTGGGAAAAGGAAGAGGGACTTGTGGCAATTGGAGAGCAAGATCAAGAAATGTTGTGGAGGACTTAACCCTCTGATGAGGACATCAGGTCTCATTGGTGGGGGTGGACTGTTACAGGTCTAGTCCATTGGACGAGCCAGGAGCTAGGGTTTGGCAGTTGTTCCTAGTCATCTCACGTCCAAGACGGATAGTCGGTGCTATCCGAGTGGTGGAAACAACTTACCAGTGTTAATCCATGTTAGAGTTGCAGGCAAAGATCAAGCTGTGGTGCATGGAGCGTGTCAGGTGACCGAGGTGTACTAGCAAGTTCTAGGATTTGGAACGAGCAGAGTACCAGTACTCGATGGAGCGTATCGGCATTATGATCGGTAATTGTACCGAGCATGTCGGTATATCAGCAAGAGGAAACCTCAGAGGCGTATGGGTTCCAGGTTGCGAGTTCGAGGGGTGGTGATGACCGAACACCGTAGGCTCGAGACAGCATGAGCATGCAGATCGGCGGAGCGAGGTTGATGACCGAGCGTACCGATATAAATACCAGGCGTGCCGAGCATGAGCAGCGTAGCGGTACGTGGGCGAAGCACGGGTGTGATGGACGTGACCGAGCAAATTACCGGGATTACGGTATTTGGGTCAGAGTTGCCGAGCAGTGCTACAATGCCGGTATTTGGGGCATGCAATTTACTGGAAGCAGCCGAGAGATGGGACTGTTGGCCGAGACTGGTTGGGTCGAACCAGGAGGGTTCGACCATGCAACCAGCATGCGCTGAAAGGATATGCTTGAGGGGATTTGCCGATAAGGATGATGATGATGTTGATAGTTATCAAGATCAATCCTTAGCCAACGGTGGAGGTTGGTTGCAACTAACTCCAGAAGATATGCATGATCGACATGGAGATATGCCCCATCTGCGTGGAGATAAGGATGCCAATGTCAGATGCAGGTTGTTGGAGATGTGCATGAGATCTTCCCGGAGTTGTGGATAAACACGAAGGTTCTATATAAGGGGGTGTCCTCTTGTGTAGAAAGCAACGGAGGAAACTTGCACTAACATGCAGGTGATGGACTTATGCAACGAACAAGTGGAGGAAGAATTTGGACTGGAGTGTTCCAATAGGACTCCAAGTGGGAGATTGTTAATATTTGTTATTATGAATATTAATGATATGTAGCCCATTGTCACACTCGGAATACTAAAGGAATCTCGGAATACAAACAGAGGTGACTGTTTGTTGTTCCATGGAAGATGAAGGGCCTCAAACTATCTCTATAAATATGGATCTCATTTGTCTCCTTCTAAGAAGGCCAAGACAAGAGAAGACAAGATGTGAGAGATAAAAGAAAAGGGATATAGAGATAAGAAGAAGGAAATATATTATTCACCAGTTTAATCTTATACAGAGTATTGAGAGAGAGAAATCTTATAATCTCAATAGTATAAGTTGGGTGAGTAATCTTCTTGTACATCTCTATATGTTTGATAACTGTAATCTTTGGTTGAAGTAGTGAATTGTTCGTTGTTGTCCCGTGGTTTTTGACTCTCGAGAAAGGAGGGTTTTCCACGTTAAATCTATGTTCTTTTGGTTTTGTTTTATTTTATTTCTCAGATATTATTTTTCCATATTTTGTGTTCGCTGTTGTTGACCTCCAACTTTGGGGATTTTTTCTCAACACTGATGGGCCAGACTTGGCTTATCAGCCCAAATCTTAAGCTCGACCTGGCCCGATGAGCCATGAAATGGCCAAGCTAGGCAATTCCACACCATAAATACATGGCATGATAGCCTACTCCATGGAAGTAGTATGGAACCCAATTCGGGCATTACAACATGATTTTAGACTAATGGCAAAATTGGAGATGAATGCGGAATGATTTAATGTTCACTCCGGTTCAACTTGAAGAAGTGAAAACACAACGGGTCTGATGTCAAAGCGTTCAACTTGAATCCAAATCGGTCCACAGTAGCTCAATAACCACAAATTCACTATTTCTTCTTTAATTTTATACTTTATACAAAATAGTGAATTTTTTGTTGCCTTTAAATAAAATCGCTGTTGATAAGCTTCAACTCTAATGTCCTCGTTCATTCCTTCCTTGTCTTAAAATTTTCAAAATAATCCATCCACTACTTCCAAAGAGTTCTAAAACTGGTAGGGTAATAAGTTTTGTCTCCATCCAAGGTCTAGAAAGCTTTCAAATTATTTTTGTCAAGTCACGTGCGCAGGATTCTAGAGATTTCTGGGTGCCAGCTCGAATTCGGGTTGTGGCGTGGGTCACAAACCATGATTACAAAAATTGGAATCGGAATCAGAATCTTTTTCAAGGGAGTCAGAATCGAAATCAAAATCGGTCTAAATCAGACAGAAATTAGTTTAGTTGAATTGGCCTGAATCGATCCTATACAAAAATTTCAACTTAGTCAAAATTGGTGGGTTATTAGTATAGAATATGTCATTCTAATTTAATTTTCATTTTATAAGGTGAATTATATTTTATGATATTTTTTTTCGATTTTTTAAAATTATTTGGAATTAGTTATTATTTTTGACTCGAGTCGGAGTCGAGTCAACTTTTAATTACAAGAATTCCACTTATATTTCATCACCCATGCTTCCCCCAAACCACCCCCACTCCCCCCGCCGCCCATGTACCCTCCCCCAATTGCCGCCCTCACCGCCCTGTCGCCCCGTAGCACACCCCCCCCTCACCCCTGCTTGCGCCCATGGCCGCCTTGTTGCCCCGTCACCACTGTTGCACGAATCGGCAGCGTGCCGATCCGATTTTGGGGCCGAATCGGTCGGCCCCGAATCGGCGCCCAACTCGGCCGATTTACCCCGATTCCGACCGAGTTAACTCCGATTCGGAATCGGGGTAAATCGGGAAGAATCAGTTTTTTAGGTAAATTACTAAAATACCCTAGGTATGATATTTATTAAATTATTTAAGCATGGGTAAAATTGGAATTTTGATTTTAAAAACCTAACGTTAACCCGCTCCCCCACTTCGCCGCCGCACGTCCGCCCTCCGCCGCCGCGTTTCCGCCCTCCGCCGTGCATCCCCGACTCCGGCCTCGCCTCCGACTGGGCTGCCGACCTCGCCTCCGCCCTCGCAACGTCGCCGCCGACGTGTGGCCGGACCGAATCGGCCCTGTGAACCGAGGCACTGCACGATCGCCGCCGACCGGGCCGCCGACTGGGCCTCCGACCGGGCTGCCGACCTCGCCTCCGCCCTCGCAACCTCGCCTCCGACGTGTGGCCGGCCGACAGCGTAGTGGCCGCGAGACTCGCCGCCGACCGGGCCTTCGACCTCAGCTCCGACCGATTCGTGTAAAGTTGGATTTTTTTTAAAAATTAAATCTGCAAATTATTGGCTATGCTTCACAAATTTTTTTCATTGCTGATTTGGGATTCATGATCAAATTTATATGTCAAATTTTATGATATGTGCTGTGCAAATTCATAGGTCAATTTTTTACAAATTGCTATGTGATGTGCAAATCGTATGTCAAATTTTTTGTGCAAAATTGTGTATGTGCTGTGCAAAATCGTAGGTCAATTTATGGTTCACAAATTGTATATGCTGTGCTAAATCGTAATGTCAAATTTTTTTGTGCTAAGTGTGTATAGTGATTGTTCAAATATCGTAGGTCAATTTTTTGCAAATTGCTATTGATGTCGAAATTCTAGTGATCAAATTTATGTTGTTCAAAATTGTGTATGTGCTGTGCAAATTCGTAGGCTCTGATTTATGGTTCAATTTTCATTTCAGAGGATTTGTTATGTGCTCGGGTGTGAGTGTTTTTATATTACAGATCTCATACCAGATAAGTCACAGGGAAGATGGATTTTGGATGGGAATATGGCAGACCAGTTGATGCATCTAAGAAGCAAGTCATCTGTAACTTTTGCAAAAAAACCATAAGTGGAGGGGTATATCGCTTCAAGCAACATATTGCTGGAGTCAAAGGAAATGTTGCTGCGTGTAAGAAAGTTCCTGAAGCAGATGCACAAAAAATGAAAGATTATTTCAAAGGTGTGGAAAAAGCCAAAAAAGAAAAAGAAAGGATTAGAGAAGAAATAGGGTCATATGGTTTGAATGACTCAGATATGGAAGAGATGGAAGTTCAGGAGCAAAGTGTTGGGTGCTCTAAGTTTACTGGGAAGAGGAAGGCACCTATTGTTGAAAGTGAGAAGAAGAATACATCAGGTCAAATGAGAATTTCTACGGCAATAGAAAAGAAAGCAAAAGAGCATTTGCACACAGCCATTGCTCGATTCTTCTATCACTGTGCCATTCCTTTCCATGTTGTAGACTCGCCTTACTTTCAGAAAATGATTGATGTGGCAGGTAAATACGGTAATCAAGGGATCAAACCTCCGGGCAGAAATTCTTTGTCAGAGTAATCTTCTTACTACTGAAGTGGCTTCCATAAATGCTAGCTTAGAGGATATAAAAGTATCTTGGAAGACAACAGGCTGTTCTATTATGTCTGACGGGTGGACCAATCAATCCGGTAGAACTTTGATCAACTTTCTAGTTTACTGCCCAAGAGGAATGTATTTCCTTGGATCAGTTGATGCTTCAGACAAAAAAGGATGCTACGTATTTGTTTAGTTTACTGGACAAAGTAGTAGAAGAAGTTGGGGAGGAAAACGTTGTGCAGGTCATTACTGATAATGCTTCGGCATACAAAGCTGCCGGGAGGATGCTAGAACATAAGAGACCGCATTTATTTTGGACTCTGTGTGCTGCCCATTGTATAAACTTGATGCTTAAGGACTTTGCAAAAATTAAGAAAGTTGGAACATGCATTATGAATGCACAAAAAGTCACCAAACTAATATACAACCACTCATGGTTGTTGGCTCTTATGAGAAATAATTTCACAAATGGGCATGAATTGGTGAGACCTGGGGCTACTCGATTTGCTACTCATTTTTTGACGATTGCTAGTTTCCTAGAACATAAGCAGGCACTGAAAAAGCTGTTTGTTTCTGAAATGTATTCATCATCGAAGTTTGCAAAAGATGAGGATGGAATAGCAGCTGAAAATATTGTCTTAAGTGCACATTTTTGGAAGAAGATGGAATTTGTGCATAAAACAATTGAGCCACTTGTTCGTTTTTTGAGATTGGTAGATAGTGATGAAAGACCTTCGATGCCATTTGTTTATGATGAAATGCAAAAGACTATCGAAAAAATAAAAGAGGTACATGGCATGAAAGTCGAACGATACAAGTTATTTGTTGATATCATCACCAAGAGATGGGCGAATCAATTTTGTCATCCTCTTCATGCTGCAGCATATATGCTTAATCCTCAAACTCGTTATCGCCCTGACTCTACCATTGTATGCTCTTATTTGACTTACATACCTTTTATGATTTTTTAAACAATTTCATATTGCTTGTGTTTGATTGGGAATAATTTTGTAGCCAAGTGAGGTGTATCGTGCATTCAATGATGTCATTTGTCGTTTGGAAGTCAATGAGGTAGCTCGATCCATGGCATCTTTGCAGGTCAAGATACTATTATTTTTAATTTTTATATATAAATGTTTATGTATAACTAAATATGATGATTCATTTTGTTTTAATATTTTGTAGTGGTCCGATTTTGTATCTGCAAAAGGAGATTTTGGACATTCTCTTGCAATTACCAATAGAAAAGTCCTTCACCCAGGTAAAATCCACCTTTCTCCAGATTTCATGTTTATTGCAAGCTTATAAGTAAATCAATTTGTCAAATGTAGCATCATGGTGGGAGCAACATGGTATAAACTGCCCTGAACTACAAAAGATAGCTATTAGAATACTTAGTCAAACTTCATCATCATCGGGTTGTGAACGTAATTGGAGCACTTTTGACCAAGTACATACCAAAAAAAGAAATCGACTTGCAAGGAAGAGAGTAAATGATCTTGTATATGTTCATTACAACATGTGGGTCAAAGAAAACGAGTTGAGGTGGAGGCATAAATATGATGCAGTTAGTGAACATTTGAGTTTAGAAGACTCGTTAGATGAGTGGGTTGGAGAACAGGACAACCCATCAGCATCAGTATGTTTAAATAAAGCTTACATCACATTGATTTTGTGTATGAATTTTTTTTGAATTGAAATGAATAGGGTATGACTTTTTATATGCAGGATGATTTCTTTGGTACCAATGTTGGCAACAATGATGGTGCAGATGAAGAGGCTTTTGTAGCAAATGAAAGTGGCAACACATTGAAAACTGCAATTGGATCGTGTTCTACTACGTCTGATGGTTTTTCTTTGCCTCCTCTTCCTAGTGGACAAAATGTTGATATTGATGTACATATTGACTCCCAACATAATTTGTCTTTGCCTCCTGAACCTGAGGGACTTCATATGAGTGGGAGTTCTATGCCTCCTTTTACGCAGGGGTCTCGTGTTAATGCAGATGATAGCTCTACTCTTCCTATTGGTGATAATGATTCAGACTCCGAAGATGCTTCAGATGATGAATTAGATGATTTAGTAATAATCACTATGTAAAATTGTGCTGAACATTCATTTTTTGGACTTATATTAATATCTTGTTGTTATTATTTGATACAACACAAATGATGATATATCAAATGTTATACTTATGACATTGAGGTATTGTGATGATAAATTATGATGCTCTTTTATACTTGTATTAAATTATAAATTTGTGTATTTATGTTCAAAAATTATATAATTATGTATTTCAGGTATTTATGTTATGAGTTGTCAAATTTTTGTATATGACCAATTTGGACCGATTCAACTGAACCGATTCCTGGCCGATTTAGACCGATTCGATTCCGATTCCGACTCCCTCGAAAACCGATTCCGATTCCGATTCTGATTTATGCAACCATGCCCGTCACCCCCCTCCTTGCCTCCCATCCCTCCCCGCCACCCCGAAGCCACCCTCACAGCCCTGTCACCCCGTCGTCCCCCCCTCGCCCCGCCGCCCTTGCCCAATCCCCTATCGCCCCGTCGCCTCCCTTGCCACTCTCCCTCGCCTCCATCGCCGCTCGCCCTTGCCACCCCATCCCCTACCGCCGTTGCCCCCTACCCCAGCCCCCGCCCCAGTCGCCGTCACCTCCCCGCTACCGGCCAGAATCGGCCGATTCGAGCAGATTCCGGAATCGGCTTGAATCGGGTGAAATCAACTCGAATCAGCCCATTCGTGGACCGATTTGAGCCTAGCCAATTCACATGGTTTTTAAATCGGATCGCCGCCGATCCGATTTATGCATCACTGTCACAAACCTGGTCATGACTCTGATCTGTTCATGGTCAACTCTTCATGGTTATGGATACAAACAGGACTGCGGGCATGAACAACAGCAAATGGACCCGACGGACCCGCCTGCAATGGTGGTGCAAAACCGAGGCTTCGGTGATAGAGTTTCTAGTGACAGTGGCAAGGGTGACCTCCTAGAACGGTGATTCTCGGATATCTGAAGCTTTTTGTGGTGATTGTAACACCTCAAATCCGGCTCACTCGTAAACCGAACCAGAATGTTATTCGTCACCCAATTAAGTCGATTAACCCGAACATAGCCCGAAAGGATCTACTCTCGAATATTAAGGTAGAAGATAAATTTCGTCATGCATGTATGGAATGCAAAAATCCTAGCTTGATTTTACGTGAATGTCATGTCAATCACTATCAAAGTCTTAAGCCCTAAAACAAAACAGACAAAGTGTCCCTTGAAAGTACAAAAAGGGCCACCCTATCAGATCAAAGATAATATAAATTATTAATAAAATATTTACACAATACTTTCATTCAACTATATAATTAATTCATGTGTTAAGTCTTGACTCAAATACTGATTTACCTTCATCTTACATACGTGAACTGGCTCTTGACCCATCTGTTCATCCTTATTCACATTTACATTTCTAGGTAGGGTCTTGACACATTTTAGTGATCTCATCTATCACATTTATCACAATATTCTCAATAGTTTGTAGTCATTTCAATACAATAAAATATGTCACATAATAATAAAAATACAATAGTCCAAACATATATCGTGTCATGTATGTGTGTGCATATATCAGTCACTGCTCTTCTGTTCAAGCTAGCCCATTATCTCCTAATCGTCACCTACATATATAAAAGAAAACATCAGTATCACTCAGTCCAAAAATAACTATAACAAATTGGTAAATGAGAGCTGACTCTCATTTTAAAGAAAACCATATAAATCTTCTGTTGAACTCTTAGAATGGCATCTACTAGGGAGCCATTGGGCTGCAGGCCCAATAGCATCCTGAACTGACTAGTCTGCTGATGCCACTCTCGGTATTTTCCCATGTTTCTTTTTTATCCCTTGGGACTACCAGTATATCCTAAGACCTCTCCTTTCCTTCATATTTCCCTTGGCCATAAGCACGAAGGCTTAATACTCTCAAGCAGTCACCTTCAATACCCTTTAAACTGCATGTCTAGGCGTGCACTCTACTAAACAGTACCGGTAAACCTCCACATTTCTCCGGGTGTGAGGAAACTCAAAATACGGAGTTGTCAAGATCCCTAGCAAGCAGAATAGCCCTCTCACTAATCCAGAGCCCACTGTGACTGGCATGTGCACTCGCTTATGGTACGTGTGAGTCGGTTTCACCATCTCTCATCTTATTAAAAATTTGACAAAATTGTATATAGGCCTTTGAAGGAATTAATATAATAAGCTCGAAGGCAACATGAGGTGGATTTTGTTTTTGAAATAAAACTCGAGGAATCTCATCTTCGAGGGTTATTAATCTGAAAAATATTCATCTAAATGACCCGACTTAAGTGAGATCCAACAAAACTCTACATAACCAGCAACCCCACAATCAATTTAATAAATCACAATAGAACAGGGTGATAAATCAGGAGCGAGTCCTAAACAAACCTAGTAGAAGCTCCAAGTGAGGCTATGCGCCTAAGCGGCAGGCTCCTACTCCGCACCTACACAATCAAGCTAAATGCTAACACCCAAGCTAACTATATGATGCATGAATAAAATGGATGTATGTGAATCATTACATAATCATAACTACTATAAACACTAGCATTAATATCAAACAATGAACAAATGAATTAAATTCACAATTAACAATTTAAAATTACCTTGTCATTACTTTTAACTAGGTGATTATGTCACAATTTCTGAGCTTATTTTTATCTCATATCAATCCTCGTTTTGACTTAGTTAGATAATTAACCTATACAATCATAAAATTAGTTAGATAATTAACCTATACAATTATAAAATTAATACCTACTCCACAATTTCAAATATCATCTATGACATATTTAATTTCATAATCAAATAATTCAAATTATCATTAATCCCTATTCATTCCGAATTACATAAATAATTTATTTAATTATCATTGTTTTCGTTTTTGCAGCTTAAAAAATGTCATAGTTCGTATGAAAGCTATGTTCCAATGAAGTACAGAACGTACCTGAAGAAGACGAAAAGGTCTGGTTGTCTGTCATGGGGCTAGGAAAATATATAGCTGAAAATCTGATAAATGCGACAAATTTGATTTGTTTACATCTACTTTGCTGGTAGATCGGATGAATGGGAAGACCACCTTACTCTACAAGCAGACGCAGATTGGATGAGGCTTCATAGATAAACATAGGTTAACTCTGTCATCACTCTTCTAGTCATTTTCCCACTGGCATGTTTGTGCATGATGTTTGTAATCTATGATTTGATTTTCAAACCTGATTAAGAGAGAACATTCTTGTAAGCAGTTTTTTAGTTATCACAGATCTCTGTGCATCAACAAAGTGTATAGCCAAACATCAACTTCTAAAGTGAGTGCTGTTTCCTTAACATTAAATCAAGAGCCAATGCCACCCCTTTCAAGTATGTCTAACTGTTGCATGAAAATCATATAGTTCATCCAAAAAATAGAGCTTGCTTCATTGGTTCTTCTGCTCAGCTTAGTGTATATGTCAATACATGTGTAGGCACTATTATTATTTTGTATGCCTATGAAAACAACTTGTGAAATGAAAGGTTGGTGGTTATGTTAGAATTAATTATGATTATCCACAAATGGAACTAACTTAGCTAATGTCCAAGAGCCAACATTTTTTAGAAATCAAATCTACCATGTATAAAGTATTTGCTTTACTAATGTTGGGATTTAAAGCAAGAAACTGTTTATATATTGTAAATTATAGAAGTTCTATTTTTTGAGCCCTTCACATTGATGTCCCCTAGTTGATCTTTCTTATTGTTTGGTTGTTGATTTATATGATTTTCTCTGGATCAAATCTGATCTGCATCTCGTCTGGTGATCATCTTTAAAGCCTTGCGCTTATTTTTCTCCCAAAAGCTGGCTATACTAATTTACTTGTCTAATAATTTGCAGTTTGGTCCTAATATATGTCTGCCTACATCAGTCAAAGATACATGCTTCATTGAGATTGTTCCGAAGGAGATAAGCCCTTCTAGAGGTGAGTGAGATCAACAGGTTGAGGCATTTTTTGAAGTTTAGATCAAATGCATGTCATCATGCTTAGAATTAGGTACTACCAAACATCATGAGCTGAGCTGGTAGATATTGTCCACCGGCTAAAATGGTCAACAATGAAAATAGAAGGTAGATATTGTCCACCGGCTAAAATGGTCAACGATGAAAATAGAAGGCGAGTGTACGATCGAATTAAGCGGGAAAGGATTAAATCTGTGGGAGGGTTTGGGGTTCAGAAATTGTGCCAAGTGGTGTGTGTGTATGGGATGTTCTTGGGGCCCACTTCAATAGCACGCGCAGCCGACCAGGATTGTGATTTGTGACGGGGTCTTTTGATCGCATTTTCCTCTTTTTTAACGTTTCGTTTAGTTTGGCTGGAAAAAAACGTTTCTATTATTTTGCTATAGTAAGAATTTTCCCAAATGTATGGTATACACGAGAAATTGAATGATGTATCTATTGTTTACCTTGAGAAAAAAATTGAATGATCTGTGAGGTCTACGTCTTGAGAAATGGAATGGTAATATTGTGTTGGATTTTGTTGAATTGGTTTTGCAATGGAACGCCTTATATTTCCTCTGCTTCTCCAGCTTTTTTCTCGTCTCAGCTCTATTGATTGGTGTGAGCAAGATACACTCATGCGAAATTCAATGAATAAATCACATCTTGTATGAACCCCACCTTGATGCCGTGAAAGTGAACGCTGACGACGTTGGGCTAAAACAGCAAGCACAAGTGCCCTTTTGACTGTTATTATCGGCATGCATGCTTTGAATGCAGTGGTCTGCTGGATGATACCTAGAGCTTGATTGCCGTAATTGAGCTGTCCTTGATCATGGCCTTCTTCGACCTCAACATCCCATTCCCATCTGCTGAAATTGAGCGGTCTCATTCTACAAATTAATTAAACTGGGTCTAAAATGGCAACTCACTTTTTTTATTTTTTGTAACAACTCTTTTTTTTTTAATAATATATTGCCCATGGTCCCAATACGAGGAGCTAAAGTTTTCCTTTTTTAATATTTTTTTAATATTGCCCATGGTCCAAAATGGCTTTAAATTTATGCTGATACTCTTAATTTAGAAAACTTTATGATTGGATGTGATGAGTGTTTATCATGGTTGAACTACTACTCTCTACTTCTTAAGAACGTAAATTCCTTTATCCTTAGGATAAGTTGGAATCAATATGGGGATGTTTGTTGAATTATTGTACAAAGAAAAAAATGCATGTAGAAAAAATGACAAAGGAATATGTGATATACGTAGAGTGTATGTGATGTGAACTCAAGAGTTGGGAAATTAACCGAATGACCCAAGAAAAAAAACGTTTTGATGTATCCAAAATAGGGGGGGGGAGGGGAGAAAAAAGAATACTCGAGAAACATACGACACTTTCTGCCACTACAAACTTTTCTATCTGGTGGTACACATTTTCCACTAAAGCATTGGAGCCATCACGATTCTGCTTCTGTATGAACAGAAAGTTCTGGAATTGTATGACTAAGCACTTCTACAGTATCAAAAGTCACCCTCTCTGACAGCAGTTTATTGACCAACCTGGAAACTTCATCATGTTTCAATGTCTCGCCATGGACTGATAGATCTGGAACTTTTACTAGGGTTGCTAATTGAACGAGCTAGCTCGTGAGCATTTAGCTTTCGGCTTGGCTTGACTCGACTCGAAACTCGACATTTAAATGCTCGACTCGAACTCGAATCTTACGAGCCGAACTTGAGCAAGGTCGTGTTCGACTCGACTCGACTCGGTTGTAACTCAAACTCGACTCGTAGTTCGACTCGAACTCGACTCAATAAAATAATATAATAATATAGTCTTTATATTATATTTTATTTATTTATTTATATATATATATATATATGAAATATAATAACAAAGAAGCAAGATAATTGAGATGGTAAGTATTCACCTTTATGACTTCAAGGTTGTGGGTTCGAACTTAAACAGTTTAAGTATATTTGAGCTCGAGTGGAGCTCGAAGTATATTCGAGCTCGAGTCGAGCTCGAACACATAAAAGATATTCGAGTCGAACTAGAGCATGTATGCCCAAAACTCGTTCGATCTCGAGTCGAATTCGAACGAATTTCGAACTATTCGAGCCGAGTTCGAATACATGTTGAGCTCGGCTCGCTCGCTCAATTAGTACCCCTAACTTTACAATCAAGATCTTTTCGATGAAGACATGCATTTTCAGTCGGTTCACACTCTCTTTCATCTTATTTATTGATTCCCAATTCTCTATGTTTGCAAAATCATCAGTTCTTCGCAAATTAGAAGCTAGCACTGTATTTGCTTCGTTTTCAGTCATGCATCCATCCGCTAGATCATGCACTGAAGTTGCATAATTGTCGTTCACTCTTTCAGCATCCTGGTCTACGATGACGGTTTCAACAAATGCATCAGATTGTTCCAATGATGGAATACACAAATCTGCAGTCAATGACTTATTTCCCACTGTCCCTTCATTTTTTTGAACCCCTGTGACACATATATCTTTAGCTACTGATCCATCCACTAAAGGATCTGCAACTTCCTCGTCAGCATTTTGGTCACCTACATCTGTAGCAAATGCATTATCTGTAGCAAATGCATTATCCATTTCAGAATTCACCGAGGGTAGGAAGAGGCGGACATAGGTAATCAGACTTAAACATGGGCAAACATGTTCACGTTTGCGCCTCTTCAATAATGTAATGTTAAGTCATGTTAATTATCGTTTTTGAACTCACTTAATGATTGTCATGATTTATTTGGGGTAATAATTTGTTATATTTTTGGTAATTATGGTTGTGTTAGACTGATCTAATTTTTTAAATGTTATGTAGATTTCTTTTTGAAAGGTTCGAAGACCATAGGATAAAGCTAAAATGAACTTTCACTTTGTCCTTGTATATGATATTAATGTAGAAAATCAATTTTGTCTTTGAAGAAAAAAACTATGAAAATCTAAATCAACTAAAATTAAATTGTAGATTTAAAAATAACATTTTCAATAATATTTATAATTTGTATCAATTAATAGTACTTACAAAAATAACTAGGTGAATATGACTATACTAATTGAACTGAGGACTATTTTATTTTGAAATAGTATTTTTATGCGGCAGTTATTATTATCAAGCATTACCATTTTGCAATTGTTACGTTTTATATATTATTATAGTCAAATTTTTTTGTTGAGGGAACGGTTGGACATGAGTTTTAAACGGCCACTTAGAATAAAATACAGATTGAGATTGAGAATCTATTTCTCCTTGGACGGATCTGGTTTTAGGGTGCTATGCAATTCTTAATCGATCGACCAATCATCTTCTTATTCCCTGAAAATTTTTTCTTTCCCAGCCTAGCCCAACCGTCGACCTGGTCTTGTGCATCTTACTATACTCAATTTCTAGGTAATTGGCCGGTTTCAATAACTGGAATAGGGTTGTCTAGTTTAATCGAGTAGAACTCAATTCAATCAAATTTAAAAAATATAAATAAAATAAATATTAAAAATTAAAATATATTTCTCAATAATATTCAATTAAAAACTGGTTAAAATATTGTAATTTTCCATATGAATTAAATTTTTAAAAAAATGATACCATAATATATCAGATATATATAGAGGAGTGGATAAAATATTTTATTGAAATTACGGATTCGAAGACTCTAGTATGTGTCTTCTTAATATGATTTTCAAAAAAACGGTACCTTTGACATTAGACCCCTTGAGTTAAGGTGAGAATTCTCACAAACAAAACCCTAGGAGGACCACGATTGGGGCCGCCATGGCCGATGCCCACGGCAACGGCGACGCCTCCGCCAGGGCATTACTGGCCGCCGTCATCCGCGTGGCCGCGGTGCAGGTATGCGCCTCCGCCGGGTTCCGCGCCGCCCCGCTACTACCAATCCCTGGGCGCAGCGGCAGGCCGCTGCCAAATCGGCGAGGCGGACAGATTGCAACCTCCTCGACGTGGCCGCGCGTCGCCGAGCTCGCCGCCGCGTGGCGGTGCCCTGGCGCGTGGGACCACCGGGCTACCCATCCATCTTCACCCAACTGTTTAGCTACCCATCCATCCCATGGCCGGGAGGAGGTGGTGTGGGAAAAGCGCGGGAATGAACGCCGGCAGGAAAGAAGGCCACGATAAGAATAGCGAAGAAGCAGATGGAGAAGAAGAAGGCGCGGGCACGGAATGGAAGACGAGGGAAGGACGGGAAAGCCATGGATGGATGGATGGGTAAGTAAACAGTTGAGTGAAGATGAATGATTGGAGGAGAAGGGGGACGATTTGGTGAGGAAGATGGAGAGTGAAGGAAGATCCGGCTCTCAAGTGGTTCATGTATTCTTGGTTTATATCGATAGAGAAGAGTCCGGCGGCTTTTGACTTTTATTATTATTATTATTATTATTATTATTATTATTATTATTATTATTCATTGATTATTATTATTATTGTAAAATTTTAAGTAAAACATTAGTACAGATCAAAATGATTGGCTTAATCTATACCGAATTTATACCAAAGTAGTATAGCAATTATGGAACTATATATTTAACGTAATGATTAGGTCATTATGGTATACGCTATTACACACTTAGGGGTGAGTATAAATCTTGAAAACTAAAAATCAAATCAAAATTGAGCCAAACTATCAATTTCGTTTGATTCCGTTTTAATTCATTTATGTTATTTATAGGTATGTGGACAAACTAAAATACATGCTAATATTTTGGTTCATAACCAAATCAAATCGAATTAACAAAACTAGACTTTTTAAAATATTTTAATATCTACTTGAAATGGTTTTATTTTTATGATGAAATTATTTGTTTAATATGATACGTATGTTTAGAATTATTCATTAAATGATTATGTTAAATAAAATAACAACACAATTTGAATTAAATAATTAAATAAATCTATTTTTTAGGCATATAATGTAATTCGGTTATTTGGTTACCAAACCGAAAAGACCAAAATATTTTGACTCGGTTCAATTTGATTTTGGGATGCAATTTAATTTGATTTCAATTACAAAATTCGACCAGCAAATATAATCCATTTAATTAATTTAGTGAGTTCGATTTTGGGAGCAATTTCGCTCACTTTTAGCTACAAAATATAATAACTCATTGTACATTTGAAATTTTTCAATATTGAACCATTTCTATGTAAATAATAAAAAAACTCGTATACAATTAATATTTAAAGGTTGTTTGCATCACCAGGAAAATAAGGAACAAGTACATTTCACTAGTTAGAAATCTTATCACTTTCGCACCTGTTATATATTAACACAATGTCTCACTTGAGGGATGGCTTAACCCAAAGGCCAACAAGGATAGATTGAGATTTCTATATGGTAAAAGAATTATCCAAATGTAAGCTAATTTCTATTTTTCAACCAATTGAAATTAGATCAAGATTACTTGACATCTATGTTAAATTGTTATGTCAAATAAAAAAATTTATAAACTTTTTTTAATTGTGAATTACAGTTTTGGATTCTGATCGGCCTCACAAGAGCCTAATTGGGTCTTCCCAGAATGAATATAAATTGAAAATAAAAGGGTCTCACTCTACAAATTAATTAAACTGATCAGATCAAGTATTTGCTTTTGGATGTGATGACTGTTTATCATGGTTGAACTACTAATCTCTACGACATATGAGCGTAAATTCCTTTATCTGTCGGATAAGTAGGAATCAAATTTCAGTTCCTCATAAATCAAGTTTTTTTTTTCTAAGATAAGAATGAATTTACTTACCTATCAAACAATCTTCCAAGCAAGAACGAGGAAAGAGACATTTTACGGCGTTCTCGCCGACGACTGGTAGAGGTTGGAGAGGGCCACTATTCTAACGTGTTCTTACCAGCTCCTAAGGCCGTATCAGTTGTCAAACACTCACGCTCTCAGTTCATTATGGCACATGTTCTCATTGGCTGAACCATTTACTTCTTCAGAACAAAGCATAGGTGTCGACTCCGGGAGCAGTTTAGCTCTAGATTCACTTATTCTATTTAGATCTAGTTGATATTTACACAAAACCGTTCTAGTGTCACTAACTTGAACTTTTGATGTTATCTTCATAAGCCCTTCTAGAACAATATCCTCATCAACAACATTTAACAGTTTTATTGATTCAATTGCCTCAAGTCTTACTCATTTACAGCTTGTTTACTGCTAGGCAACATGGTTCCTTGAGGGGCTTTTTTATTTTTTATCAATAATATCATTCATCTGACAAGTTGCGTACACATATATATGTTATGAAAGATTCAACTCTATATTTTGTTTAGCAAGATGTAATAGTATTCTCAAAATGAAAAACAGATGTGGCATCTGAGAATGTAATCTTTTCGATTATCATTAACCAGCAGGAAGAGGAGAGTTCGTTTCCTTTCAAAACCTGGTTCAGTTACATTACTTGTTTTTTTCTAAACAAGACACAACAGTTATCTCCAATATGTTGGAGACCAACCTGCAATTTATAGAAAGAGTAGCCTTAGCCTGTTCCATGGAAAGTCCCAACAAAACTGGCAAATTTGCAACATCAAAAGGGCCTCTCAATTCACTTCTAAGAAGAGCCCCACTCGACAGTATCATGCTTTCCCCTCGTCTCCAATCTACAAGTATCTGCAAGTAAAGACATAAATGCTGACAACGACTCAAAATAAAGTAACGAAAAAACACTTTCTACTACCATAACATTACCTTATGTCATAAAATTAAAACAAAACATGATACTTTCACAAAGACGGCCAACCCTTTCTTTCTTCCACACAAGATCAGGCCCAATTTTTGTGAATCGTCGGGCCTTTGCAAGCCCATGTCAACATTTACCTTGCCAAAATTAGAAGCTCATTATTAATGATTACTTGGGCCCAAAATTCAACACTACAACTTTAAATTTTAAATTTTACAGTTTACATTTAGCGTAATTTGAGAATCCAAGTTGTAGTGTTGACAATATAGATAATGGGATAGAGTTGACATGGGTTAGGCCTATGGGCCAAGAAAAAAATTTCATAAACAAAATTGCCTAAGTAGGTGATTCGGCACGTGCACCCCCAAACTTGAATATTTGTTAGTCCTGAGCAAAACCAAAACTATACTCGACTCATTTTCTCCACTCCACACAACCCATCTAACAAATCAATTTATAATTTCTTATTAGTGCACGAATATTATTCATTGAAATCAAATAATAACATTTCAAAATTCACAAGATATCCAATTGTAAAATAAAGATGCAAACGTATTTTCCAATATGCAAAGAAAATAAAACTCTCAAACTTATTTCTCAAATGAGTTTAGAATTAGCTTATACTACCATCCAATACAATTAAATCAAATTCTCCATAAGTTTAAGTGTAAATTTTCTCTCCACTAATACAAGTACCTTGTCAATCAATATCAATAGGACTTTTTAGGTTATAATGGGGCTAGCTAAAGGCTAAAAATTGATATCAAGATAAAAAATAATAACCCTAGCTCAAGACTCTTTCCAAGCTGGAAATAAATTAATTTAAATCCTTGTCAACAATCATTTTATCCACTCATTCACATTCTGCTTCCAAGAACACACAATTGATCTCATTTAGTAATCAATTCATTCCAACCTCTCTGGAAAAAGTCAATTACTGAGGTTTTAGGTTAGGACAATTAACAAACAATGATAAATAAAATAAAATAAAGGCTATGTCTATTAATATCATAGGAAAACAAGCAAAGTAGGTTAATTTTACAGCTCAAAATTGGTTAAAACAAGGATAAATAAGGATGGTTTGAAAGGACCTGGTTAGCAAACTCACTTACATCACTTCTATCATGACAAGTCCCCTATGATTTCACCTCAAGAAAATATTTACTAGAATTCTAGATTACTTTCTTCAATTATATTAATAATGGCATAAACATCATCTAAGCATCATTAAAATCAAAGTTGTGAGTTATATAAAAATTATTTAGGGAAAAACATTCACACTCAACTCACAATATAGACACCTATAGAATCTCTTCATATTATATTATCAAACAAAGAAAAATAACGAACACTTCTATCATCGAACAAATTAATAAGTTGGATGAGTCATTTGAAATAAAGAACACTAATAAAAAACCTTAAAAAAAACTAAGAACAACTCCTAATTTATTTTAACATCAAGTAAACCCCCTCAAACTTAAACAATGCATTGTCCCAATGCCAAAAGAAATATAGGCTTAAAATAACAAAGCAAAAAGACTTTCCTGTTAAAACAAAGTAATTGGAAGGGATAAAACACAAACCAAAATAAAACTATAAACTCCCGAATTAAAAACTAAATAATCTATCTTACAAAAAAATAAACCAAAAACACGGGTTGCCTCCCATGAAGCGCTAAATTTATAGTCATTAGTCAGACTATTCCAACATACCTAATGTGGGGAGAAAGTATGGAGGTTTGGTTTACAGAAACATTACCTCCATAGTAAGACTTAAGCCTCTGCCCTTTAACTTTAAAACTTGTACCTGAATCTTCTTTATAAATCTCTACAACTCCATGACGAAATACTTGTCAGACGATGAAAGGACCGGACCATCATGATTTTAATTTTCCTGGAAATAATTTCAACTGTGAGTTAAATAATAATACCTGTTGTCTGGGTTGAAAAGTATGACAGGAAATATTCTGATCATGCCACTTCTTTATCTTTTCGTTATAAAGTTTGGCACTTTCGTATGCTTCCATTCAAAACTCATCTAGCTCATTTAATTGAAGAAGTCGTTTTTCCCCACAAGCCTTCATATCAAAATTTAACTTTTTAATAGCCCAATATGCATTGTGTTCGAGCTCCACTGGAAGATGACAAGCTTTTCCAAAAATCAACCGGTACGGAGACATTCCAAATGGTGTTTTATAAGCCATCCTATATGCCCATAAAGCATCATCCAAATGCATTGACCAATCCTTCCGGGAGGGACAGTCTTTTCTAAAATTGTTTTAATTTTCCTATTGGAAATTTCAGCTTGTCCATTTGTCTGGAGGTGATAAGTTGTTGCTACTTTATGATTGATCCCATATTTCTGCAACAAAATATCTAATTGATGGTTACAAAAATATGTACCCTCATCACTAATAATAGCTCTAGGAGTGCCAAAACGAGTAAAAATATGTTTTTTCAAGAACTTTAACACCACATTAGCATTATTAGTTGGAAAAGCAGCTGCTTCCACCCATTTTGATACATAATCAACTGCTACCAGGATGTACAGATTCAGATTAGATGGTATGAACGATCCCATAAAATCAATTCCCCAGATATAAAAATTTCCACTTCTAAAATGTTAGCAAGTGACATTTCTTGACGACATAAAATATTTCCCACTCTTTGGCATCGATCACACTGCAAAACAAAAAGAACTTTCATCGCGGTCCGTGCTCCACCAAAATGACCACCATAAGCAGAAGAGGGACAATGATGGAGAATGCTATCTATCTCTTCATCCGGCACACACATTCAAATGACTTGGTCACTACAACGTTTGAACAAGAAAGGTTCATCCCATAAATAAGCACGCACATCATGAAGGAACCTCTTCTTTTGGTGATATGTAAAATTGGGAGGAAGTACCTGACAAGCAAGAAAATTCACATAATCAGCAAACCAGGGAAGGGGAGAATGCGATACCTTTAAAAGTTATTCATCTGGAAAATAGTCATTAATCCGGTGTGAAGGGTCATCTAAACTTCCTTTCTCGAGTCGAGAAAGATGATCAGTTGCTTTATTTTCAGACCCTTTTCGGTCTTTGATTACCAAATCTAACTCTTGTAATAGGAGCACCCATCGAATTAACCTTGGTTTGGCATCTTTTTACTCAAATAAATATTTAAGAGCTGCAAGATCTGTACAAACAATTACATTTGTACAAATGAGATAAGACAAAAATTTCTCAAAAGCGTACACAACAACTAATAATTCTTTCTCAGCAGTAGTGTAATTCAATTAAGCTTCATTGAGTGTTTTTCTTCCATAATAAATTGTGTGAAAAATTTTATCTTTTCGTTGCCCCAAAACAGCACCAACTACATGATCACTGGCATCACACATTAGCTCAAATGGTAAATTCCAATCAAGACAAGCAAGTATTGGAGAAGAAATCAATTGGGCTCTTAAGACTTCAAAAGCTTCTAAATAATCGGCATATATATCAAAAGCAACATTTTTTTCTAATAAATTAGAGAGTGGCTTAGCAATTTTAGAAAAATCTTTAATAAAACGACGATAAAAACCTGTATGCCCGAGCAAACTTCTTACTCCTTTAACTAATGTTGGGATAGGCAGTTTTTCAATTATTTCAATCTTTGCTCTATCCACTTCCAAACCCTTGCTAGATACTCTATGAACCAAAACAATTCCCTCTTGCACCGTAAAATGACACTTCTCCCAATTGACAACTAAATTTGTGTCTTCACATCGGTGGAGAACCCGATCAAGAACCTGCAAACAATTATCATAAGTATCACCAAAAATAGAGAAATCGTCCATAAATATCTCCATTCCGTGTTCCACCATATCTGAAAAAATCGCCATCATGCATCGCTGAAAAGTAGCTAGAGCATTGCAAAGGCCAAATGGCATCTTAAGAAATGCAAATGTACCATACGGACATGTGAAGGTTGTTTTCTCTTGATCCCCCGGGAGGATTGCAATTTGATTGTATCCCAAATATCCATCAAGGAAATAGTAAAACTTTATGCCTACTAGCTTATCCAACATTTGGTCAATAAATGGTAATGGAAAGTGATCTTTTCTGGTAGCTTTGTTGAGTTTTCGGTAATCCATGCATACTCTCCACCCTGTCACTGTACTTGTTGGAATTAATTCATTTTTCTCATTTGCTACCACAGTCATACCACCCTTCTTAGGTACACACTGCACAGGACTCACCCAAGAATTGTCAGAAATAGGAAAAATTATACCTACATCAAGCCACTTGATGATTTCTTTCTTGACAACATCCTTCATGATTGGATTTAGTCGGCGCTGATGCTCCTCTGAGGGTTATATCCATCTTCAAGGATGATTTTATGCATACAAAAGGAAAGACTAATACCATGAATGTCAGCAATAGTTCAACCTATAGCCAGCTTATGCTCCCGCAATAAACTTAATAGCTTGTCTTCCTACATACTAGTTAAGGCCGACAAAATAATAATTGGTAAAGTGTTAAAAGGGCCTAGAAATGCATACCTCAAATAAGATGGCAGCTGTTTCAACTCCAAGGTCGATGGGACTTCAATTGAAGGCTTGATCCTCGTCGATATTGGAGGTTGTAATTCCAAAGATTCAAATTTATCTTGACCTTGAAAAATGTTGGAGTATAATTTAGCAAGTGCAAGTACTCCCCTTTGTCCTCATCACTAGAATCATCAACATCAAAGACTAATGTGGCTACTAAAGGGTCAATGTGATATATTTCCTCAAACATAGCTGATGAAGGAGAATGGACTGCATCAATATAAAACAATCATCTGCTGGTTCCAGATATTGCATAGCCTTAAAAACATTAAAGACCACTTCTTCATTATCTACTCTCATTATTAATTCACCAGCAGCTACATCAATCAATGTCATCCTAATGGCAAGAAAAGGCCTACAAACTATAATGGGTACATTTGAGTCTTCCTACATTTCCACAATCACAAAATCTATTTGGAATATAAATTTATCCACCTTAACAAGTATATTTTCAATCTCTCCTTATAGAAAAATGTAGGAGCGGTCAGCCAATTATACATTAATCGTGCTGCCTTTTAACTCCTCCAAACCCTACTTTCTGTATATAGAAAGAGCCATCAAATTGATGCTTGCGCCTAAGTCACATAATGCTTGACAATAAAACTCAGGTCTTATGGCACAAGGAATAGTAAACCACCCTGGATCTTTAAGCTTTGGTGGAAGCTTCCTTTGTAATACAGCATTACACTCTTCATTTAAGGCAATTGTTTCAAAATCCTCCAACTTTTTCTTCTTTGATAATATTTTCTTCATAAATTTACCATAGCTCGACATCTTCTCTAACGCTTCAGCAAATGGAATATTGATATAAAGCTTCTTAAACACCTCCAAGAATTGATGATATTTATTGTTGGTGCGAGCTCTACCAAGTAAGCTATATCTGCTAGAGCCAATACAGAGCATCGATAGGGTTAAATTACTTGTATTGCTCCTTTTGCGGGGGCCCTACTTGGCTTACAATCAGCAGGCAAAGTTTGGTATACCTAGTTGCCTTCCTGGCAAATTCCCAACTACATTACTGTGTCAGCCTCTCACTTAAGGAACAAGTCAAGCCTTTATAACAAGTTGACAAAAGCAATCTTGGGTGGTCTCAATGCTTCAAATGGTTCTATATCATTATATGATTTTTAATATGATATTTGTGGTCATTACCTCAGATTTATTAGAGCTCAAGAAGATGGTAAAAAATGTGCTTTTTTGGTTGGTAATGCTCCTAAATATGAATTACTAAGTAAGTTTGAGAAACCCATTTAGCCTTGAAAGGAATTGACTTAATGATAATGGGATTGCAAAATTCATCAGTAGTACAAAGGGAAGCCATTAAATAGTGCTGTAGCATTGGTATTTCAATTATGTCAAGCTAAACAGATTAAAGTGCATGCAATATTTTCTACAGAGCATCATTTCATGGCCAACCATTATTAGAGCCATATTCAACAATTTGCATCCCTAAACGTCAAGGTTCTATTGTTTATATTGCTAATCATCTTTTTATGTGAAGGAACAGAAAAAGAAGATTTTAAAGATTGTGTTATTAGGATGTTTAGCAAAGTCAGTGCCAAAACATCTGAATATAAGCATATGAAATTCTGTAAGGCAGGGGGGCATTGTGCTTGTAGAGAAGATTAAGGTTGATACACACTTGAATCAAAATGAATCTTGAATCAATTTGAATCTGCCCGAATCATTATTTTCCGCATCTGTGCACCAAAACCTTCTCCCTCCCTGATCCCACCAACATTGGCACGTAGCCCTTTGGCATGGACCGGTCACCGCCACCGTTGTTGCCATCGCAGCCCAACGGCAATCGCCTAAATTCAGCTGTAACCCTCCCCTTCTTCCTCATCCCTTGTCACTTCTCATGTTTTAATACCTTATCAGCCTCACAAGCAGCCCTCCTTATATACCCACATAAGAAACCAAGTAGGTTGAGTACATCACTAAAGCAGAAGAATGTGCAGAGCACAACTTCTTTCTTGTTACAGGATTTGGACTGGTAGGCATGGAAATGCTTTAGGATGGTAGGAATGTAGTTCATGAGAGGATTCACTGAGCATGAACGACTTTAGGTGGGACATGTAATGAGAAAGAAGAATTTTGTCAATGCACTGGGTGCAAATGTGATGTTACCGGTCAGTATAGCATAAATTGGACCATGCATAAATGCAGTGTGGTGAAAATATTTCCTCAAACAACAATCAGAAATGACCCTAGACGAGGGAGTTAGAAATTCCACAAATTGCAATTATGAATGTGAGAATGTGTTGTGCAGTGTGGATGTGGGTGAGGATCGATGATACTTTAATAAGGGATTTACCCTCTATTTGTGTACCAAACCTACGGACAAGTCTTAGCAAAAGATTTCCCCACTTCATCTCTAACTAATGTGATTGAAGGTACGTTGGAAGCTTGTCCTCATTGATCGGTACGTACCCTGCTTAGGGATTTTTGGACCTGCAGTTCTTATTTGTGCTAGTTACAATAAAAACAATGACATTCACAATCAAGTGATCTTTCCTTGCAAACCTTTTTTCTTTTCAGTAAGGAAGAGAATAGACTGGAACAAGCAGGCTCTATGAATGAAAAGAAAGAAAAGCCATATATTACAGAAGAACCCTTCTATGGCTCTTCACTCTTTTCCATTAGCACGGCTGGTGGCAAAAGCATCTGCTTGGACAGGCTTGTGCAACTGCAATTTGAAATAAATGTAATTAGAAGCTCGCTATTGAGTCGTTTGACAGAAATTAAAGATATAAACAAATTGTCATTAGCTGGAAGGTAATTCTTTGGATATCAAAGAACCCATTTTTAATAATGGAGATCACAAGTATATCTTGATCAGATTATTTCGCCAAAAATTGCTGCACCTCTGACTACATAAAAAACAACATAATCTATAAGAATTCACCATAAATAATGGCCCGAGAGAGGCACGCAAGAATTATAACAAATGAAGGGAAGGAAACCCTAAAAAAAACCCAGAGTGCAGATATATCAAACTTAACTGCATCAGCAACAGCAAACCAGTGAAATGAACGAGACGAGCAAATGCATCACTCAGAGATGAATGATTTGTTGTACTTTATTAGATTTCATATCAAATCATCGAGTAAATAAACTAGATAGCGGAAGCGTACCTGAAGCTATAAAAAAACTAGAGAGGTATTGGTCTTCTGAATCTAAGAAGAGTTTTCCAAAACCTGAATTCTGGACAATGGGATACCAGAATGAAAACTGCTTATTGACTCAGGGATCATAAACTCCTTATTTATAGCTGTAGTTTCATAAATTCATTTTCACCCATCAAAAGGTATCTACACATTGAATTCCACACTTTTCACATTGAATTCCACCCCTTAATTTATGGCCTATAACCTTTCACTTTAGTATATCAATTTAATTTAGGCCAACCGTATATAATAACATATGACACAATTCTTGATTCACGTATATATTTATGTCCAACATCCAACAATCTCTCACTTGGACTTAATATATACACGAAGATAATTGTATAACTTTATAAGCTCCAAAACATATGTCATTATTCCAAAATAACAATCTCGTCCATTAATCAATGTCAATATAGTATCAAGGCGATTTTCGTTACATTTATCGTAACTAAACCCATCCATGGTCACATACATCAACATAATTAAATGACATAGATCAAGTATGATGTGTAGCATAAAAATTACATGTAATTTGATCTAACATGCCTATTTTCAACTGGTCCAACCTTATGAGATCACCAAAAATACCAAAACAGAGTGAACCTTAAACCAAATATAAACTTCCACTAAAGTAGCATATCATCAAATCATACAACACTCATATGAGTAACATGCTCATGAAAGACCTTGGGTGGTAAACTTTTAATAAGCGGATCGACAACCATGAAGTATGTCCCAATATACTCTATAGAGACTTTACCACTCTGAACTCTTTCTTTCACAATAAGGAACTTAATCTTTAAATATTTTCATTTAGATGAGCTCCTGTTGTTATTTGAATATAATACTGCAAACTGATTGTCACAAAATAACTTAAGTGGTCTTTCAATAATGCGCAACCCAGTGACAAAATTCCACAACTATATTCCATGATTGGATGCCTCATAACAAGCTATGAATTCAACTACCATGGTGGAAGAAGCTATGAGTGTCTGCTTAGCACTCTTCCAAGAAATAGGTCCTCCAACAAGTAGGTAGACATAGCTTGACATCCACTAAAATCAGAATCAGAATACCCAATGATCTCAAGTTGATCTGACTTCCGATAGGTAAGCATGTAATGTTTTGTTCTCTGAAGATACCTTATGACTCTTTTGGTTGCTATCCAGTGATCCAATCCTGGATTACTTAAATATCTGCCCAACATTCCAACAATATACGCAATATCTGGACGCATATATACTTGAGCATACATAAGACTTCCTACTACTGAAGTATAGGGAATCTTTTGCATTTCAATTCCTTCTATGTCATTTTTAAGGCACTGATTGAGACTGAATTTGTCTCTTTTAGAAACAGGGGTATCTTCTGGTTTACAATCTTGCATGTCAAATCTTTTAAGCACTTTCAGCCTGTTCTTGCTTCAACCTTTCTTCTTCTTACACACAATAAGAAATAAGCTCATTAAGAGTCCATTTGTCCCTTTCACAGTTGTAACTGACCTTAAATTGACTGAATTGTGCAGGAAGAGAAATTAAACTTAAATGCACGAGCAAATCTACAGATAGCTCTAACCTTAGTGCTTTTAGTTTTAAAGCAATATTTGACATCTCTAAGATGTACTCCCTTATGCTTGTTTTGCCTTTAAACTTCATTGAAATCAAGTTTGACAAAAGCGTACTTGTTTCAGCCTTATCATTTTTTACAAAACGCTTCTCAATTTCTTTAAGAAACTCACTGGCTGTAATAACCTTTTCAGACAAATCGCCCTTGAAGGTCTCTGGAATTCCTCGCTTCATGATCATAAGACTCATGCGATTTGAACGTTCCCACTTCTCAATGTCCTATTTTTCTCAATGGAACTTTTGTCAGCAAGAGAAGCAGGTTGTTTAGTCCTAAATGCAAGGTCAAGATCCATGCAGCCGAGAATAATCATTACACTTTCTTTCCAATCCTTAAAATTATCCTTAAGAATTGAAACTGAATTGATGTTGGCAGAAATCATAGAAGCAGATTGATTAACTGACAATAGAATAAAATAACATGCACATAATAAGATTAATAATTCAAATAATGGTTAATCCCATCAACAGATACCTAGCACAACATTAATATTTAGTCTTTGGACAGAAATATTAATTTGTAAGTGGGTACTTAGGGTTGCTAATTGAGCGAGCCAGCTCGTGAGCATTTAGCGTTCAGCTCGGCTTGACTCGACTCGAAACTCGACATTTAAATGCTCGACTCGAACTCGACTCGAACTCGAATCTTACGAGCCGAGCTTGAGCAAGGTCGTGTTCGACTCGACTCGACTCGGTTATAACTCGAAATCAACTCGAAATCGACTCGTAGCTCGATTCGAACTCGACTCGATAAAATAATATAATAATATAGTCTTTATATTATATTATATTATATTATATTATATTATATTATATTATATTATATTATATTATATTATATTATATTATATTATATATATATATATAATATAATAACAAAGAAGTAAGATAGTTGAGATGGTAAGTATTCACCTTGATGACTTCAAGGTTGTGGGTTCAAACCACATTGGCCTCATTTTTTTTTAAGTGAAGTACTTTTGACTTTTAATCGAGCTGGTTTCGAGCTAACGAACGAGCTGGTGAACGAGCTCATAAAAATTAAGCAGTTTAAGTATATTCGAGCTCGAGTCGAGCTCGAACACATAAAAGATATTCGAGTCGAACTCGAGCTGTCCAAAACTCGTTCGATCTCGAGTCGAGTTCGAACGAGTTTCGAACTATTCGAGCCGAGCTCGAACACATGTCGAGCTCGGCTCGCTCGCTCAATTAGCACCCCTATGGGTACTCTAAGTGCAGTAATTAAATATGGATGGATAATAAATCCTGTCAAATAATAAACCTTTCTTTGGGCCGATTTATTATCCACATGGAAACTTGATAATTATACCATATTTAAAATAAGTCTCAAACCTTCCTTTGGGCCGATTTATTATCCACATGGAAACTTGATAATTATACCATATTTAAAATAAGTCTCAATACAGTAATCAAATATAGATAATAAATCCTGTCAAATAATAAACCTTCCTTTAATAAATCCTGTCAAATAATAAACCTTCCTTTGGGCCGACTTATTATCCACATGGAAACCTGATAATCATCTCATATTTATTACAATTATTATCCACATGGAAACTTGATAATTATACCATATTTAAAATAAGTCTCAATACAGTAATCAAATATAGATAATAAATCCTGTCAAATAATAAACCTTCCTTTGGGCCGACTTATTATCCACATGGAAACCTGATAATAATCATCTCATATTTATTACTTATTATCAACATGGAAACCTGATAATAATCATCTCATATTTATTACAAAAATGAGTCTTAGTGTAGTAAAATATGGACAATAAATCCTATCAAACAATAAACCTTCCTTTGGGCCGATTTATCATTCACATGGATACTTAACAATCATCCCATATTTATTACAAAAAATGAATATATAATTCTATCAAATATTAACCTTCTTTTGGGCCGATTAATATCCACATGAATTAAATACTCATAACCATCTTAATATTTTAAAAAAATTAATTTCTACAAAAGAGGCTACTTTAGCAGCATGTTGTAGTCCTTAATAAATTTTAAAATATTAATTATGGCTGAACAAAAAGGTTATAAAAATAACTTTATGTGAGCGTTTTCGAAATTATAACCTTTTGTAACTGTATTTTTCTCACGTTATTTTACCAAAAGAGGACCTTAATTTGGGAATAAAAATCCCATGTACAAATTTCTTGTACTTTCCTTAATCATAAATCTGTAAAATCTATGAAACTAAATAGTTTCAATCTATAATTAAACACAAATAAAATTGAATGCTCAATGATTTAATATGAAGTTGGCTCTGATGCCACTTGTTGTGCTTTATTAGATTTCATATCAAATCATCGAGTAAATAAACTATATAGCGGAAGCGTACCTGAAGCCATAAAAAAACTAGAGAGGTATTGGTCTTCTGAATCTAAGAAAAGTTTTCCAAAACCTTGGGATACCAGAACGAAAACTGCTTACTGATTCAGAGACTATAACTCTTTATTTATAGCTGTAGTTTTATAAATTCATTTTCACCCATCATGAAAAGAGAAATATGAAAAAGTATCTACACATTGAATTCCACACCTTAATTTATGGCCCACAACCTTTCACTTTAGTAAATCAATTTAATTTAAGTCAACCTTATATAATAACATATGACACAATTCTTGATTCACTTATATTTTTATGTCCAACATCCAACATGATTATCTTGATTCCGGTATGTCACATTATTAAGTATAAATTCAACAAAAGAAGCTGAGTGATTCGACAGCATGAAAATTTCCATTTAGCTAAACTAGGACTATTAAAGAGAATTCATCTTCCACTACCTCCCCCAATATATTATCCTTACCTTTCGAGAACCCAACTAAAAAGCAATAAGATCCCACAAACTAGAAAGAAATACTGCCACAATAACCAAAATAGAAATTCAACAAAATCGGCCGCAACTGAATCTGTCAACAATGACGCCAAGCCTCCACCTCCACCCCTCCACAACAGCTCCTACCATCACAAAAATTGATGATACATCACCCAGTAATCAACATACAAATCCCAAACGACATCAACAAAAATCGGCCGCAACGAAATGGTCAACAATGAAGGTTTAAATCTAGAAAAAGGTTTAAATCTGTGGGCGGTTATGTACAGTTTAAATCAGTGGGCGCTTATTTACAGTTTAAATCTGTGGGCAGTTATGTACAGTTTAAATCTGTGGGCGCTTATTTTCTGTGGGCGGTTATGTACCAAATTCAACATTACCAAATAATCACTATTTATTTGTTTCGATACAATACTACCTACCTTATATTCACTAAATCAAAAATAAGAGAATTGAATTGGTAACTTCACACTAAACTCTCCTGTCTTTTATCGATATTACTAGCAATGTTCGACAACATTATTTAAATATCAGAAACAAAAACAATAACTCAATATGATACCTTGATATGGTTCAATCTTCATTGTATCTATATATATACATATGCACTCTCATAAACTAATTTACAGTTGATGAGAGTGCATATATAAAGTTGTAGTGTCGAATTTTAAAATATAAAAATTTAAAGTTTAGAGTTTACATTTAGCATACACTAGCGTGTTTAGACTGGCTTTCGTCAAGTTGATATGCCAGATTGTATGCTAGGCTTTTATTTACTTTGCTTTTTTTTTAAAAAAATTACATATTTGTCTTTTTATGTGATACTTTCGTGTTCAGAAAAGGCAATGGCCTTTTTTAAAATCCTGTCTCAAATCACATCAAATTTCACATAACTACCCACGAACTAGGAGGCGGCAACTTGACCTGCTATAATTAAAGAAATCTTTCTTCTCGTTAAATTAGAAGTGAGATTTAATTATTTATAAAAGTATAAGATTGGGTTTGGATAACGTAGGAGCGAGCCGAACTTGACCTGTGTTTAAATTTGACTCGAATAGTTCGAAGTTCATTGGAACTCAGCTTGACATCGAACGAGCTTTAAACATACATACTTGAGTTTGAGACGAGTTCGAATATGCATGCTCGAGCTCGGCTCGAATATTTGTACGTTGTTCGATCTCAAGCATCTAAGCTATCTTACTATTTTGTTATTATATTGTATATAAATAAATATAACTAGTTACGACTAAACTTATTAGTATATATATATATATATAAAGACTATATTATTATATTATTTTATCGAGTCGAGCTACGAATTGATTTCAAGTCAAGTTTAAGTTATAACCAAGTCGAGTTAAATCGAACACTACCTTGCTCAAATTCGGCTCGAAGGATTCGAGTTTGAGCTTAAGTATTTAAATGTCGAGTTTCGAGTCGAGTCGAACTGAGTAGAACGCCAAATATTCACAAGTTAACTCGCTCAATTAACAACCCTAGGTTTGGATATGATACAATTCGGATATGGCCCGTATTTGAATATTTGAATTTGAAATCCTTATTCAGTTTGTATTCGATCCAATTTCAAACATGTTGCATCTTTTGAAATAATAAAAATTTTAATCTTATATTTTTATATTTAAAAAGATTTTTTATAAATATCATATCTTTAAATAAATTTAAATCATCCCAAATTTATATCTAAATAATTTTTTATATAAAAAATTATTTAAATGGACGGATCTTGTATTTCCAATCCAAGGATGTCGTGCTACACTTAATCATCTTATTTTAATTATATTTAATTTAATTTTTAATTTTAATATATGAATAACCAGACAAAACAGTGAAGCTAACGATTAAAATGACCCGCGCGTGTATAGAAACGAAGACAACGAACTGCGACTTAAGATTCTTACGAGATCTTATCGTGTCAATCGAGTAGCAGAAAAAAAGGCGAAACTTATCGTCTGCCAAACTTCCAGAAGAAAAGGAGAACAGTAATATTTTTGGTAATCATACTGCATGGTATGGCTTGATTTGACTGAAGTAATTTAGCTCTCTCACTTCTCTCTCTCTAAGTAATTTAGCTCTCTCACTTCTCTATATATATATATATATATATATATATGAGACTGTCTTTCAAATAATCATCTTCATCCATCCATGGCTCTCCCTTCCTTCCCTCGTCTTGCATTCCCTGCCTGCAACGCCTTCTTCCCCTTCTACTACATGTCCCTCTGCTTCTTCGCTATTCTTATCGTGGCCTTCTTTCCTGCCGGCGTTCATTCCCGCGCTTTTCCACCACCAGCTCTTCCCGGCCACGGGGCTGCCGATTTCGGTCCCAGAGAATGACTACTGCTACTTTATATGTACTTTATACACGTTTGTACCCAGGACTTCGATGTCTGATTATGTATGCGCTGCTAAATCGTCGATATTGAATCTAATGATGTGAGTTTTTTTATTTTAATTGATAGAAGGAAACTTTGTCACTTTCGGATAACCTTATAAGCTCTTACTGCAAGCACAATTACAAAGAGACAATTTCCGATGGTCCCACGCACCGGGGCACCCGCACGGGCAGCAGCGAAGCTTGGCGACCGCCGCGGCCACATCGAGGAGGTTGCACTGAGTCCTCCCCACCGAGTTGGCAGCGGCGGCCGCCAGGATTGGCGCCCTCCTATGACCAGATAGAAAAAGTGAAAAGTGAAGGGTATCGTTTTTATCAGATTATGAGATCTCTGATTTCTTTGAAGACATATAATAGAGTTATCCAATCTGTGATTTTAAAATATATGTGTATTATCCCGTCCCTCGTATATCTGATACATGCAATCGTTTTAATTTATATGCCAACTCGGCGGGGTGGACAGAGTGCAACCTCCAAGACGTGGCCGCGGCGGTCGCCGAGCTCCGCCCCCGCGCCGGCGGTTGACCCGGCGCGTGGGCGGCGGCCTCTGCGCAGCTGCGCGAGATCAAGCGGTTCGTGGAGACGACGGCGGAGGTCCCCTTCTCCCGGCCTATACACCGGGGGCAGTCACCAGCGAGGAGGTGGAGGAGCTCCCGGCCGCTGGTTGTGGCGCACATGCTCGGAGGGAGGAAGAAGTGGGAAGGCGGGTCCCACGTCTCGGGTGATTGCACGCCGTTGGATTGGGCTGGAGTGGACGGTACCACAACAAATCCAAAATTGGGCGTTGGCGGCCACTCGACCTCACTCTGTTATTGGGCCAAACAAATAAATAAATAAAAATGTATGCTAAGACCTTGGCGTTGTAGCTAAGGTCTTGCATACATACGTATATATCTACATATTCCTTCCACCTAATCTCTACTTTTGTTTTGCCCCAAAAATCAATCAAAAACTACTTTTACTTTTCTATCTTCAATTCAATTTCTCATTTGTGCCCGGGCTAGCATCAGCTTATTGAAAGAGAGCTGCAATCAATCAATCCAATTTCCTGGACTACGGGGTAGACTTCGGGATTTGGCATAAACTTTGATTTCAACCAACATAAAATAAAAATTTAAAACTATGGATGGTTGTAATTAGAAGTCGGATTTGGAGGCCCATGGAGACGCCGTCAAGCCATAATAAATCCTAAATTCGGCGTTGCTCAACCTCACTCTGTTATTGACCAAACAAATAAGTAAATAAAAATGTTGGCCGGCATCAATTGACCAACTTCTTGATCAACAATAGCACGAAGATCAATTTCTTGATCAATAATAGCACGTAACTCTCCTTCTTTTATCATCCAAGGCCCCCTTATAGCTGAGCATTTCCAGCTGGTTTTGAAAAATGGATATATTACGTGACTGTCTATCTTTATCACCCAGCTTCCCTATTTCCATCTACACATTCAAATTGTCATTTCTTTTTTATTTCATTTGGTAGTGAAAATTTTTCACACGAAAGAGTGGGATTTTTTTGAATCTCTTTAAAATCATCGCCGAGCAAAAGTAATGTATTTTTCGGCGAATCGAATCGTCTGCTATCTTTCTTTAAGTCTTTTTTCATTTTTTTTATATATTATATTATGTGATGCATACTTTTTGACAATATTGTGTAAGTACAAGAAGTTGTACCCAAGTCCATACGCTTTGGAAGCAACATTGCTAGTTGGCAACACCTTTTTCTGCAACATTGGAACCAAGATCTGGTTTTACATAGTTTCAGACATATCACTGGTTCCGGTTAACGTCCCTCATCTTATTCGTAGAAAAAGTGGTATGCCTTCTTTGGTTAAGAGAAATCCCGGGAAGAGTTTATTGGAAAGACGGGTGGAACTAGAAGAACCCATTACCGCAGTGTAGGGATTTAACCCGTTAAGGTTGTCAAAGCTTTGGTAGGGACCAAGAGTCTCTATGGTGTTATAGAAATACGAGGGAATATTATACACGTCAAATCATCTTTGCGAGAAAATGCTCGGGATGGAAAAAAGCTAAAAAGCTATAACAAATCCTCTCATTAAACTTCCAATGGAACTAGGTCTAACTACGCACCCAATCTTAGCTTTCAATCCAACAAAAATGTAGAAACTCTACGGATTAGTCTTTTGATTCGGCTAAAAGTTCGAAGAATAGCTACAAAAGGACTCAGCTTCTACATGCCCCTCTGCTTCTTCGCTATACTTATCGTGGCCTTCTATCCTGCCGGCGTTCATTCCCGCTCTATTCCGCCACCACCTCCTCCCTGCCACGGGGCGGCCAATTTCGGTTACCATGCTCCTTACAGAGGTTGACTGCTGCTGCTTTATGTACGCTGTATACACGTTTGTACCCAGGACTTTGATGTTTCATTATGCGTGCCCTGCTTTTAGTTTATTTCCTGTTTTTTTACTATGTCGTGTGTAATGGATATCCATTTAGAAAATTGTGATTGCTTCTAATAAACGAAGTTGAATTGTGATTGCTTCTAATAAACGAAGTTGATAGATTTTGTGCGTGTTTGATCTCGTTGAAGTGGAAAATATTGGATGCATTTGATTAATATGATCATGCAGCACGATGAGCAAATAAGCAATGGATGGAACTGGTACATATATATATATATATATATATATATATATATATACAAAAATGCTGCAATGCGGTGCAGCATTTTTGCAGCGCATTGCAGCGCATGGCCCATGGGCCGTTGGATGAAAATCCAACGGCCCGCAGCCTTGAAGCCCACCCCGCAACCCGTTAGACCTGCCAGACCCGCCAGATCCACCCGACCCGGCCTCCCGCCCGCCTGCCCGCCGACCCCGCTGCCCGTCCGACCCTACCAGCCGCCGCGCGACCGAGTCACCACCGCGACCGAAGCCGCCTGCCGCCCGCCACCCTGCCGCGGCTTCCCCGGCATGATCTGCCCTCCCGACCCCGCCCGCCGCCCCGCGACCAACTCCCCACCGCGACGGACCACCCCCGCCACCCCGCCGCGGCCCGCCCGCCCCTCAGCCGCGGCCCCCGCAAGCGGTGGGCTCGGCGTGGCGGCGGGGGCGTCTGCTTGGGGGGCCGACAGTGCAGGTGGGGGCGGGGGGGACATCGGCTGGCGAGGGCTCGGCTGGGGCGAGGGGGCCGCGGCTACAGAGCGTGGGGAGGGCACCGACGGGGCGGCCGGGGGGCGGGCGAGCGGGGGCCGCCAGCTGGGGGTGGGCATGGGAGGGCGGGCTGTCAGACGGCGGCCAGGCGCGCGGTCAAGCGACGGCCAGGCGCGCGGTCAGGCGACGGCCAGGCGGGCAGGGGCGGCGGCCAGGTGGGCGGGCGGGCGGCGGCCAGGCAGGCGGACGGGCGGCAGGCAGGTGGGCGGGCAGGCGGGCGAGCGGGCGAGCGGGCAAGCGGGCGGGCAGGCGGCCAGGCGGGTCTGAGGCGGGTAAGGGGCGGGTCTGGATCTCCAGTAAAATCTGGGCCGCTGGATTGAAATCCAGCGGCCCAGATTTACTGCGCCGCCTGTGCGCTGCAAAACGTTGCAGCTCACAGTAGCAGCACTCTATATATATATATATATATATATATATATATATATATATATATATAGCCCATTTGTTATGCACGGCAACGTTTTGCAGTGCATAGCAGCGCATGGATTATGGGCCGTTGGATCAAAATCCAACGGTTCACAATCCATCCTCTATTTCCACCATCTTCTATACGTTTTTTCTGGCTTCCCCCACCCCTCTGCCGGTTTCCGTCGCCGGCCTGGCCCCGCCCCGCCCTACCCCACCATCACCCCTGCCCGGCCATCGGCCCCATCCCCACGGCCTCGCTTGCAACCTGTCCCCCACAACCACCTTCCCCCACGGCCCCGCCTGCAGCCTGTCCCCCACGGCCCTGCCATCACCCCTATTCGTCGCTTCCCCCACCCCTCCGGGCCGCCACCTTCCTCCCCGCCCCCACACGCAGTTGCGGCCCCCTGCATTCCCCCCAGCCCTAAGCGCCACCGTCCACCAACAATTCGGCCAGCGCCGCGACCCCGCCCCCACCCCCGGCCCCTGCCCGCTCGCTGTGAGCTCCACCCGCTCACGATTGCCTGCACCCCATCACCACTGCAGGGTTTCCAGTCGTCCCACCAACCCCCGAGGCGGTGACAGCATTGGCGAGCAATCGACCAGTGGTAAGGTCGCCGACAATAGGGTGGCGCGGCGAAGAAACAGGGGAGGGTATTTTCGTAATAAAGATTTGACTCTAGTAAGTAACGAGTCAAGTTTTTATTAGGAAATAAATTTTTAAAAGAATAAAATAATTTCGTTAAAAAAATTGACTCGATCCCGACTCGAGTCAAGTTAATATTATGAAATAAATTTGAAAATAAATAAAATAATTTTATAAAAAAAACTTTACTCGATCTCAACTCGAGTTAAGTTAATATTATAAAATAAATTTTTAAAAAATAAAATAATTTAGTAATAAAAATTTAACTCGAGTCGGGATCAAGTCAAGTTTTTATTACAAAATTATTTTATTATTTTTAAAATTTATTTCATAAAAAAACTTGACTTGATCCCTGCTCGAGTTAAGTTTTTATTACAAAATAAATTTTTAAAAATTAATAAAATAATTTTATAATAAAAACTTGACTCGATCCCGACTCAAGTCAAGTTTTTATCACAAAATTATTTTTTTAAAAATTTATTCCATAATATTAATTTGACTCTAGTCGAGATTGAGTCAATTTTTTTATGAAATTATTTTATTTTTTAAAATTTATTTCATAATATTAACTTAACTCGAGTTAGAATCAAGTAAAATTTTTTTAACAAAATTATTTTATTTTTTAAAAAATTTATTCCGTAATAAAAACTTGACTTGATCATGACTCGAGTTAAGTTTTTTTTACGAAATTATTTTATTTTTTTAAAATTTATTTTATAATATTAACTTAACTCAAGTCGAGATCGAGTCAAGTTTTTTTTTATTAAATTATTTTATTTTTTTTCAAATTTATTTCCTAATATTAACTTGACTCAAGTTGAAATCGAGTCAATTTTTTATTACAAAAATACCCTCCCCTATTTCTTCCTCCTTCTGTTTCGTAGCGCCATCCCACCGCCAGCTAACTCGCCGCCAACCGGCCGCACGCCAACACTGTTGCCGCTCGGGGGTTGGTGGGCCGACTGGAAAGTACGTGGCGATGGCGGGGCGTGGGCAGCCGTGAGCAGGCGGAGCTCACTGCAAGTGAGCAGGGGGGTGGGAAGGGGGGTGGCGAGGCCACGCGCTGGCCGGGGGTTGGCGGATGGTGGCGCTCAAGGAGCGGGGAACGTAGGGGCCGCGACTGCGGGTGGGGGTGGGGAGGAAGGTGGCGCCCAAGGGGGTGGGGGGAAGCGACGCGGGGTTACCGCCGCGGCTACGGACGGTGGCGGTGGCGGTGGCGGACAGCGGTTGCAAGCGGGGCCGGTGGCTGGGCGGGGCCGATGGCAGGCAGGCTGTTGCCAGGGCGAGGGTGGCGGCAGAAACCGGAGGTGGGGAGGGGGAAGGCAAAAAAAAAAGAGAAAAAGAAAAGGGGGTGAATGGATTGTCGGCCATTGGATTTTAATCCAACGGCCGATATACAAATGCGCTGCCTATACGCTGCAAAACATTGCAGTGCATAATAGCATATTTGTATATATATATTGAGATCCAGATATGCATCTTTTGTATATTTCGGGCCTGGGATGTGTATGTTTTTGATCTTGTATTTCTTGAGCCAAAATGAATACAAAAACGAACTTTTTGTGAGATCTTCGTGATGGATCTGCTGCCATATACAGAGCAAGTGGTTTTCTTCCTCTCTTCAACGCTCTGAACTTGATCAGGTATGTTCATGTAGCACACATCAAACTTAAAGGTTGTGGTGGAAAGGTTGCTCTTCTGTTTTGTTTAGTTTTGAAAATTTAGTTTCATGGATATTATTGGGGTAAAATTTAGTTTTGAAAATTTAGTTTCAGTGTGGAGCCCGAGGGCGGAGGGAGGAACAAGAGGAGAGAAGAATGAATTTTTGATGCTTTAAATTATAGGTGAGTAAAGATAATAATTTTATTAACGGGCATGTGGTAGTTAGCCACCGATGTTAATGCATGACGATGTCAAATTACGACTTTTGTTATTCAAATTTTAAACATGTCTTGTATTATATATATAAAGATAATAATTTTATTAACGGGCATGTGGTAGTTAGCCACCGATGTTAATGCATGACGATGTCAAATTACGACTTTTTTGTTATTCAAATTTTAAACATGTCTTGTATTATATATATGTATTGATTTACATGAACTAACAATTTAAAGCTTGTGTGCCTCCTAATCGGCTAATCCAATGTTATGGAATAGAGCCGATTTCAAGTTGACTAGAAATCGATTCAGAGTTATTTATAATATTTTTTTAAAACCAATAAATCATATGAAATTAGTATATAGTGTTTTTTATCACTTATACTAACAATTAAATTATTTATATTAAAAAATAGCTAAATTTAAAACCCGATTTTTTTAATACCTCGGTATTTTAACACATGTTTAATCAAATGTTCTCCTAAAAATATTTCTCATCATCTAATAAAATAATATATTTATATAAATCAATTGTGTGTCACCAAGTGGGAGAATGCTAAATCATAATTTGACATTTCTCTAGTTAAGAATTAAAACCAGCTGAACTTTTAAATCTTTTGAATGAACGGCATTTATCTATCCGAGTTGATATTGAAAGGATAAAACTACTTTGTTTATTGTATTTTACTGAAAGGATGAAAGTTAAAGTAAGATCATTGATGATTAATTGGGAAAAAAAGTAATAAATCAAGGTACAAATTAAGCTCGGGTCAATCTGAAAAGCCCTAGCCACTAATGGGCCAGACTTGGCTCATGAGCCCAGATCTTAAGCATGGCCTGGCCGCCCGGTGAACCATGAAACGGCCATTCCATACCATAAATACATAGCGTGATAGCCTATTTAATGGAAGTAGTATGGAACCCAATTCGGGCATTAAAACATGATTTTAAGCTAATTGCTTGTAATTTATTTATTGTAATTAACTATCAACCACCTTACATTAAATGACAATGAAAAAATATATAAAATATACTATTTAATATATAATATTGAATTTCTAATGTAATTAAACCGATGATGGAAGGGGGCTTTCCTCACTCAATTCAAGTTCGAATAAAACTTTGATTTGTGCCAAATAAAATCAAACATCTAAGAAATTCGAAATCAATCAAGTTAACAACATCCCTAGCTACTCTTATTTATTTTTAATTATAACATACTTTTGTTTATAGGAAAATTTTCTAATAATTTTAATAATTATAATATTTAAAATAATAGGAAAGAAAAGAAAATAAATTTATAAAAGGGCATGTGGTAGCTAGCCACGGATTTTAATGCATGACGATGTGGTCAAATTACCACTTTTTTTGTTATTCAAATTTTAAACATATATTGTATTATATATATGATTGATTTGTAGGACTGACGATTTCAAGTTTGTGTGCCTTCTAATTAGCCAAGGGACATCAATGATCTAATATGAACAGGCTCTCATACCATTTGTTGTATAAATTTTAACTTGATGATAAAAATATCATCAATAAAACCTTCTTTAAATTAAATCATCAAAAAAATAAAATTTAATAATGGAAGCATACTTGAATCCATAATAACAAAATGATTCTTGACTTCTTTAGGTTTTGATCTTCCAAATTCAGCACCTATTTTCCAAAGAGTTTCTGGGTGATGGGATACCAGAAAAGGAAAACTCCTCGACAAATTCGAGGACCATAATCGTATTTATTCTTATAATCGTATTTATCTTTATCTTAAATATATGATATCTCTACATATTTATCTTAAATATTAATGGCCTATTAACCTAATTTAATTTAGGCCCAAATCTTAATAATAATATATGATAAAATTATATACTTATATATATACTTCCAAAATCCTAACACATGCTAGTCAGAGAGATGACTGCTGCTGCTTTTTATATACTGCATACACGTTTGTACCTAGGACTTCGCTGTTTCATTATGCGTGCCCTGCTTTTTCTTTCCCTGTTTTGTCCTATGTCGTGTGTAATGGATGTCCATGTAGAAAATTGTCATTGCAACTAATAAGACGAAGTTGATAGATTTTGTGGGTGTTTGATCTCGTTGAAGTGGACAAAATTGGATGCGTTGGATTAATATGATCGTGCAACACGATGAGCAAATAGCCAATGGACGGAATTGGTATGTTCTGAGATCCAGGTATGCATCTTTTGTATATTTCTCGCCTGTACGTGTTTGATCTTGTATATCTTGAGCCAAAATGAATACGAGAACGAACTTTTTGTGACATTTTCGTGACGGGTCTGTTTTCTTCCTCTCTTCAAGCCTCCGAACTTGTTCATGTATGTTAATCTGAAGGTTTTGGAATATGGAGATAGGTTGCAATCTCTTTTCACAATTCAATGCAGCCCCTTTCAGCAGTGTCCTACTTGTTGGATCAACTCATGACCGGTTTCGATAAGGATCAAAATGTCGAGAATTCGAAGCAGATTATAATGCTTGGGGGATTGAATTTGCTCATCAAGAGGCTTCAAGTAGGGGAGGTTCATGAGAAGAAAACTGCACTTTTTCTTTTATATCTGTGCATCCAAGCAGATGGAAATTCCAGACATTATGTTGCCAACAACATGAACAAAGATTCACTCATAGAGCTCATCATGGACCATAGGAAGTCTGCAGGTTATGCACTAGCACTGTTGATGGAACTTATCTACCTTACTTGGTACGCTCTAATCTTCACTTTCTCATTCATAATAATTACAAGAATGAAATAGAAACTAGCTAAATATTTGAATAGCAAAAGTTACTGCTACATCTGACTGACATAAGACTCTTATGTCACAAGAACCCACGTAAACAACTTCTTGAAAGGTTTAATGTCAGAAGGAAGCCTAAATATCACGCATATATTGCTTGTCTACCTTCAAAGAGCACCACAGGAGCAAAGACCATCATAGCAGTCATATTATTTCAGCTGGATCTGTTGGTGTGGATCTTTCTTCCTTAGAGTTTAGCATCTTAATTTGTACCTAACTTTTCTTACTTCTTATGAATTTATAGTAAAATGATCTTGGTTGGTCCTGTAACTTGTAGGGAGATCCTTCACAAAGTAGTTTAATAGAGAAGAAGCCATTGATGCACTTGTTGAGGCCCTTGATTGCAATGCCCAGAATGAAGTTGTTCAAGAAACAAATAGCCAGAGCTCTTTTGCTGTTAGCAGGGAGATTCTTTCACTCAGGAAAGCCCTCAGCAGAATCTTGGCTTAAATTACTCTACAACCTGGATTTTCAAATCACGCTGGAGTGTATGCCAAATCTAAACTGTAAAAATTAAAATTTAAAGTTGTAGTAGTGTTGAATTTTGGGCCCAAGTAGTGATTAATTATGGACTTCTAATTTGGGTAGGGTATATCTTGCCATGGGCTTACAAAGGCCCAACGATTCACCAAAATTGGGCCAGATCTTGTGTTGAAGAAAGAACGGGTTGGCCGTCATTGTGAAAGTATCATGTTCTGTTTTAATTTGATAACGTAAGGTAACGTTATGGTAGTATTTACGTGATAGAGTTTTTTCGTTACTTTATTTTGTATAGTTGTCAGCATTTATGTCTTTACTTGCAGATACTTGTAGATTGGAGACGAGGGAAAACATGATACTGTCTTGTGGGGCTCTTATTGGAAGTGAATTGAGAGGCCTTTGTGATGTTGCAAATTTGGCATTTTTATTGGGACTTTCCATGGAACAGGCTAAGGCTGCTCTTTCTATAAACTGCAGATTGCTCTCTGACATATTGGAGATAACTGTTGTGTCTTGTGTTGAAAAAAACAAGTAATGTAACTGAACCAGGTTTTGAACGGAAACGAACTCTCCTCTTCCTGCTGGTTAATGATAATCGAAAAGTTTAGATACTCAGATACCACATCTGCTTTTCATTTTGAGAATACTATTACATCTTACTAAACAAAATATAGAGTTGAATCTTTCATAACATATATATGTGTACGCCGCTTGTCAGATGAATGATATTGATAAAAAAGCCCCTCAAGGAACCATGTTGGCTAGGCAGTAAACAAGCTGTAAATGAGTAAGACTTGAGGCAATTGAATCAATAAAACCGTTAAATGTAGTTGATGAGTATATTGTTCTAGAAGGGCCTATGAAGATAACATCAGAAGTTCAAGTTAGTGACACTGGAACTGATTTGTGTGAATGAATATCAACGCTAAACTGCACCCGGAGCGACTCATAAAAATTAAGTAATTTAAGTATATTCAAGCTCGAGTCGAGCTCAAACACATAAAAGATATTCGAGTCAAACTCGATCATATATGTCCAAACTCGTTCGATCTCGAGTCGAGTTCGAACGAATTTCAAATTATTCGAGCCGACCCCTAAATATCAACGACACCTATGGTTTGTTCTGAAGAAGTATATGGTTCAGACAATGAGAACATGTTCCATGATGAAGTGAGTGAGTGAGTGTTTGACAACTGATACGGCCTTAGGAGCTGGTAAGGACGATTGAGATTGATTGGTGAAGAAATTTGTAACACGTAAGAATATTGGCCCTCTCCAACCTCTACCAGTCGCCGGCGAGAACGCCGTAAAATGTCTCTTTCCTCATTCTTGCATGGAAGATTGTTTGGTAGGTAAGTAAATTCATTCTTGTCTTAGAAATAAAAATAGAACACGATTTATGAATCAGATAAGAACAAGGGAAAGAAGAGAGAATGGGCAGGTCGGTTCCTTAGATTCTACCGCCCTCACAATCGTCGTCAATGAAGAAAAAATAAATAGTCCACCGTGAGATGAGATCTCTTAAAAAAGGCCCCTCTATGTGCTGGGAAGCCCCAGTGACCCAATCACTGCATGTAGTCGTTGAATTTTAAAACTACATCATTAGATAGGACGAATTCTTACCGAGAATCGGAAGAAGTACAAATTATCAACAAAGGATGAGGGGACGTAACTAATCAGAAAGAAGGAGGGAAAATGTTTTGATGTATCCAAAGAAGGGGGGAAGAAGAAGAAAAGAATACCAAGTTCAACATTTACCAAATTAATCACTATTTATTTGTTTCGATACAATTCTACCTACCATATATTCACCACATCGCAAACAAGAGAATTGAATTGGTAACTTCACACTTAACTCTCCTGTCTTTTATCAATATTACTAGCAATGTTAGACAACATTATTTAAATATCAGGAAAAAATAATAATAATTCAATATGATACCTTGATATGGTTCAATCTTCATATATATATATATATATATATATATATATATATATATACATATGCACCCGACAGCTACATACACCATAGTTTGTCTACCGCCAACTATAATACGGATTAGTGTGGCCAGTTGTTTTTACCATTTGGATAGCCTTGGCTACCCCTCATGATGTCGGAATACTAGGACAACCACCAAACCCTAGTCTCATCTCATCTTCTGGACTAGACTGTAACAGTAGCCAGGGTGATTTATATGTATGTATACGTAAACATTGACCATGCCTAATAAAAGTGGGGAGAGTTAGATGGGGATGTTTGCTGAATAATTGTACAAGAAAAAATGCATGTGGAAAAAATGACAAAGGAATCTATGATATACGTAGAGGGTACATGATGTGAACTCAAGAGTTGGGAAATCAATTGAATGACCCATGAAAAAAAAAGGTTTTGATGTATCCATAAAAGGGGTGGGAAAAGAATAAAAAGAATACCAAGTTCAACATTTACCAAATTAATCACTATTTATTTGTTTCGATACAATACTACCACCATATATTCACCAAATCACAAACAAGAGAATTGAATTGGTAACTTCACACTTAACTCTCCGGTCTTTTATCAATATTACTAGCAATGTTAGACAACATTATTTAAATATCAGGAAAAAATAACAATAATTCAATATGATACCTTGATATGGTTCAATCTTTATTGTATCTATATATATATATACATATATATATATATATATATGCACTCTCATAAACTAATTTATAGTTTATGAGAGTGCATATATAAAGTTGTGGTGTTGAATTTTAAAATATAAAATTTAACATTTTACAGTTTACAGCTTTACATTTAGCATTGGAATCGGCTATCTTCCCGTCAAGGTTAAAAGAGTCATTTAACATTGAAATCGAGCTATCTTCCTGTCAAGGTTAAAAGAGTCAACTGAGCATCTCAGCGGCGGGATTGAATACCCGGAATTTGAGAATCCAGGTTGAACACGCCGGAATTTTAAGCTTTGGTCGGCTTCTTTGGATTTTAAAATTCAACACTACAACTTGTCAAAGTCCATATTTGTCCTTGGCAAAAGCGGCATGCCATCGAATCATCTTTTTCTATATATATCTTCTGCCCCCTTCTCCTCCGATCATCATCTTCACTCAACTGTTTAGCTACCCATCCATCCATGGCTTTCCCGTCCTTCCCTCGTCTTCCATACCGTGCCCGCGCCTTCTTCTCCTTCTTCTACATGCCCCTCTGCTTCTTCGCTATACTTATCGTGGCCTTCTTTCCTGCCGGCGTTCATTCCCGCGCTATTCCGCCACCACCTCCTCCCGGCCACGGGGCGGCCGATTTCGGTTACAATGCTCCTTACAGAGGTTGACTGCTGCTGCTTTATATATGCTGTATACACGTTTGTACCCAGGACTTTGATGTTTCATTATGCGTGCCCTGCTTTTAGTTTATTTCCTGTTTTTTTACTGTGTCGTGTGTAATGGATATCCATGTAGAAAATTGTGATTGCTACTAATAAACGAAGTTGATAGATTTTGTGGGTGTTTGATCTCGTTGAAGTGGAAAATATTGGATGCATTTGATTAATATGATCATGCAGCACGATGAGCAAATAAGCAATGGATGGAACTGGTATATATATCTATTGACATCCAGATATGCATCTTTTGTATATTTCTCTCTGGTGATTGAGCACCGTTGGATTGGAATGGCCAGTACCATAACAAATCCCAAATTCGGCGTTGCTCGACCTCACTCTGTTACTGGCCAAACAAATAAATAAATAAAAATGTTGGCCGGGCATCAATTGACCAACTTCTTGATCAAGAGCTTTTTGCTCACCATCCAAGCCCCCCGTATAGCTGACCATTTCCGGCCGCTCTTGAAAAATGGATATATTACGCGAGTGTCCAACTTTATCACCCAACTTCCCTATTTCCAACTACACATTCAAATTGTCATTTCTTTTTATTTCATCTGGTAGTGAAAATTTTTCACACGAAAAAGTGGGAAATTTTTTTGCATCTCTTTAAAATCATCGCCGAGCAAAAGTAATATATTTTTCAGCAAATCAATCATCTGCTTTCTTTATTTTAGTCTTTTTCCATTTTTTTTATATATGATATTATGTGATGCATACTTTTTGACAGTATTGTGTAAGTACAAGAAGGTGTACCCAAGTCCATACGCTTTGGAAGCAACATTGCTAGTTGGTTTACCATAACTATTAAAGGCAGCTAGCTGAATCCCTAAAGTAGATTAGTTTTATCAGCAACACCCTTTTTCTGCTGCATTGGAACCAAGATCGGGTTTGCATAGTTTCAAACTTTCCTGCTTTATTTAATTAAAAGAAGCTAGCCGAGGTCAGAGCTTTCTTATCACGTGGCCCTTGGATTGAATAAAGGCCGATGGGCCATAGCTTAAACTACCAGGCAGGGACGAGCTCGCTGGGCGAAGGGATTTAGAAGATCGAGTCAACTTTATCTCGTTGTAGTACACGATTTGATTGAGGGCTCCTATCGTGGGAGGTCTCTAGTAAATACCTCACACCCCCTCCTCCCATAATTTTTTTGGACATAATCTGGTATGGTGAATTTCCTCACCTCGCACTAATTTAATTAAGAAGAAAAGCGCGAGTATAGTTTTCAAGAAGCACGCTTGAAGCGAGCATGAGAACGAATAGGAAGTAAGATTATTAAGATTATTCTTTCTTCTTTGGCACGTAACTTCAAACTCTCGGTCTTCTAATCATGGACATGAAATAGAAACTCGTTGAACAAGATTCTTGGACATATCACCGGTTCCTGTTAACGTCCCTCATCTTATTCGTAGAAAAAGTGGTATGCCTTCTTTGGTTAAGAGAAATCCAGGGAAGAGTTTATTGGAAAGACCGGTGGAACTAGAAGAAGAATGGTTGAAAAACCCATTACCGCAATGTAGGGATTTAACCCGTTAAGGTTGTCAAAGCTTTGGTAGGGACCAAGAGTCTCTATGGTGTTATAGAAATGAGGGAATATTATACACGTTCAAATCATCTTTTCGAGAAAATGCTAAGGTTGGGAAAAAGTCAAAAAGGTATAACAAATCCTCTCATTAAACTTCCAATGGAACTAGGTCTCGAAGAATAGCTACATTACGGAAAAAATTTTCTTCTTTTCTGCTGGCCGGGCATCAAGTTGTCAATCAAGAATGCTGTTTATGTTGTCTCCCTGCCCATTTGGTTTATTAGGCGGCCCTGGTCTTAGTTTTCGAAACACACGCATACAGGGGATAAATTTTGTTTTCGTTTTTATTTTATTTTTTCTTTTATGAAATGAATGCCAAGTATTTGACTTTATAAGATAAAATTTTGTTTTCCACTCTCCATTGCACTCCCCAATATAACATAACACATCAAATTCTCTACATTAGGAGAGAAGATTGAAGTTGATTCCAACTTTGAACTGGTGTGAACACTGAATCATTCCTCATTCATTTCAGGTTTTGCCAATATCACCTCAATTTCATTCTATTCTTCATGTGTGATCTAAAGGGAGGGAAATTATTCATCAGGTTGCATTATGCTTAAAATTCATCTTTTTATGTGGACCGATTTTAAAGATAATATTATGATGACTTTTAGCAACGATAGTGCCAAAAACTTATGAATATGCACATGAAATTCTGTGGACCGATTTTAAAGATAATATTATGATGACTTTTAGCAACGATAGTGCCAAAAACTTATGAATATGCACATGAAATTCTGTCAATTAGGGATGCATAAAAGCAATCTAGGAACAATTGATGAGAAATAAGGTTGATTCAAACTCGAATTAATTTGTACCTTGAAACAGTATAAATTGGCCAGAATCATTATTTTTGCACTATTTGATTAGTTGAGAATAATAATAGAATCTCCACAATTGTCGCAGCCAGCCTCTGAGGACCCATTTAATTTGACATTAAGTATTTTGCCTTAAAAAATATATTTGATTAGGCATGCAAACGAACTGCATTCAATTAGCCATTGTGGATCCCACCATAGGAGGACTCACTGGAATAATCCTGCCAAAATCTGGGCACCTCTCATCAAGTCAACTGGACCAGGTGAAGTAGGGTCTCCATTGGGGGAGATGGAAATGTAGATTGGACGAGAACCTTCACGCTAATCTTAATCAATGCTCACATCCCCGTTCCAAAAGATTTACGTAGGTCCTCCAGCGGGCATCGAAAGGAGAATAGTATTTATTTTAACCAAATGGGCCAGAGTTGTTGGATCATATACTTTACCCATAAGACCGTTTACAATTGCCTTGATAAGATATTAGGTGTCGAAATTGAAGAAGCCACGCCATGTTATGTTGTCTAATGAAGGGGGAAGGTCAAGGACACGATAAAAAGAGTGTCGAGAAGTAGGAGAATGCTACCATGGTTAACTAGCAAACTCTTAAGTCAGGGACTGAAAATTATTGAGACCTAATCATAAACCAAAAGCTAAGGTATAAATCACCAACCCTTATCAATAAAAAGGCAACTAAAATTGAGCTTTCATTAAAAATAAGATAATTGGCCAATGAAATTATAACAAAAATAAAACAACAAATTAAAACATTATAATTTATCTCCTGATTCAATGACAGCATATCTATAAAATCAAAATTATAAGTCTAATATCGGTTGTTCATAACGTGAAATCTTTGTTAGTTTAAAATTAAAACCCCCAAAAATTCTAACTCTTTTTGAGAAATAGGTATTTTTAAAATCCTTGAAGGAAGTTAAATAAGATTATACCTGTTTAATGAATTTATATGATATGCCTCTTAAAATATACAAAGGGAGGGAGTCTCTTTGTTTCCCGACGGGGTGACGCGGCGAGCACTCCGCCGGGGTGAGGCGGGGGGGGGGCGGTGGAGGGTGGCCGGGGCGGTGCCCGGGTGAGGCGGCGGCGGGGTCGGCGGCGAGGTCGGCGGCTGGGTGGGGCGTAGACGGGGTGAGTGCGACGGGGCGGCCGGAAGGTGGGGCGGGGGCGGAAGGGGCGCTGGAGCCGCGAGGAGGCGAGCGCGACGGGGCGGCGACAGGGTGGGTCGGGGGTGGCCCGGGTGGCGACGGGGTGGGGCGCGGGCGGACGGGGTGAGCAGAGGGGGGGGGGGGGCATCACCGCGGCCGGGGTGGCGATGGCGTGGGGCAGGGGCGAAAGGGGTGAGGCGGGGCGACGCTGTGGTGAGGCAGGGCGAGTTCACCGGCGGTGGGGTGGGGCGGCAAACAGGGAAAAAACAGGGGGAGGGTAGTTTCGTAATAAAAAATTGACTCGATCCCGACTCGAGTAAATATTACGAAATAAACTTTAAAAAAATAAAATAATTTTGTAATAAAAACTTGGCTCGATCCCGACTCGAGTTCAGCCGCCCCGTCGCACTCACCCCGTCTGCACCCCACCCAGCCGCCGACCCCGCCGCCACCCCGGCGCCGCCCCGGCCACCCTCCACCGCTCACCCCGGCGGAGTCCCCCGCGTCACCCCGCTGGCCCGCTTCCCGTCGGGAAACAAAGAGACTGCCTCTTTTTTTCAGCCGTTGGATTGAATCCAACGGCTGAAAAAATTGTAGCACAGGCAAGTTGCCTGTGCTGCAGAAACAGTATATATATATCTATATATATATATATATATATATATATATATATATATATATATATATATAGGGCAGCACTACTATGCACTGCCCTATTTTGACAGCGCATATGCGCTACCCTATGTGGACCGTTGGATCTAATCCAATAATTCATAATCCGCCCCCACACCACCCCTCCGCCCCAATCCCCGCGGCCGTCGGCCCCCGCCCTCCGGCCGCCCCATGCCCAGTCTTGCCGGCCGCACCTGCCCCCGCCCTGCCTCTGCCCCTGCCCTGCTCGCGCCTCCCCCGCCCTTGCCCCGCCCTCTGCCCCCGCTCCCGCCTGGGATTTGTATGTGTTTGATCTTGTATTTCTTGAGCCAAAATGAATACAAAAACGAACTTTTGTGAGATCTTCGTGATGGGTCTGTTTCCATATACAAAGCAAGTGGTTTTCTTCCTCTTCAACCCTCTGAACTTGTTCATGTATGTTCATGTAGCACACATCAAACTTGAAGGATGTGGTGGATAGGTTGCTCTTCTGTTTTAGTTTTGAAAATTTAGTTTCATGGATATTATTGGGGTTGGATACATGCAGGATATCCAGAGACCGATAAGAAGTATCCCATTGAGATGATAGTAATAATTAATACTGGTTAACTTGTTATTAAATGGAAAGTGATAAGCTTTGTCTGTTTGTTCCTTAACTTTTAACCAAATCCAGCAGTTTGGTATACTGATTACGCTAAATCGTCGATATTGAATCAAATGATGTGATTTATTTTATTTTAATTGATAGAAGGAAAGTTTGTCACTTTCGAATGACCTTATAAGCTATAACTGCAAGCGTAATTACAAAGAGATTTGAGAATTTTTTTTCAAGCAATGAGAGATTGGAGATTGGTGCCGTGGAATTTATAGTATGGGTTTTGGCTTCCCCTCCCCGTCTTCGAGTTTGAATCAACCTTAATCTTCTCATTAAAGACACTCGTGCAATTGTTCCTAAGTTGCTTTTATGCATCCCTAACTGACAGAATTTCATGTGCATATTCATAAATTTTTTGCACTGACTTTGCTAAAACTCATCATAAAAATATCTTAAAAAGCGGTCCATAAAAGAAGATGAATTTTAAGCGTAATGCAACCTGAAGAACAATTTCCCTCCCTTCGGAGATCGCACATGAAGAATAGAATGAAATTAAGTTCTCGTATTGGTAAAATCGGAGATGAATGGGGAATGATTCAGTGTTCACTCCAGTTCAAAGTTAGAATCAACTTCAATCTTCTCTGCTAATGTAGAGAATTTGACGTGCTTTGTTATGATGGGGGAGTGGAAGGGAGAGTGGAAAACAAAATTTTATCATATAATGTCAAATACTTTGCATTCATTTATTAAAAGAAAAAAGAAAAGAAAAAAACGGAAAACAAAAATTATCCCCCATTTGCGTGTGTTTCGAAAGCCAAGACCAAGACCCGGGGCCGCCTCATAATTCACAAACCAATGGAGACATGGACGACACAAACAGCATTCTTCCTCCCTGGACGACATAAACCAGTGTTGGACGGCTCATTAATTTCGGATTTGTTGTGTTACCCTCCAATCCAACGGCGCTCAATCACCCGAGACGTGGAGTGCAACCCGCCTCCCATCTTCTTCCTCCTCCCCCCTACCGTGGGCCCCACACGGATACTCACCCTCTCCCTCTCCAACGGCGACCGCTGCGGCCATGTCGACGAGGTTGCATTGCGTCCGCCCACCGAGTTGGCAGTGACGGCCGCCGGCGTGCCCAGGGATTGGAGGTAGCGGGCGAGCTGTAATACCCCAATCCAGTTTACTCTCAACCCGGACTAGAACTATTACAAAGGATCAAACTACTCGTAAACTGATTAAGTTGACTGACCCAAAACCTAAATGGCTACGACATAACTCTCTCGACGTCTCAAGATAGAGCACGCCACTAATATACAAACAATGTATGAATAAGATGCAAAACCCTAACAAGATACTACGTGAATATCATAATAATAACCACACACCAAAATAATTAAAATAACAACAAAATTCATAAAAATCCTGTAATAAAACAAACAGAACCTCCCTAAAAGTGCAATAAGGGGACGACCTATTAAAACACGGCACAATATAATATATATAAAAATAATAATTTACATCCCAATGGGATTCCAAAACCTCCACATATTTTGTAATCAATGTCTCACCCACCTGCAATTCATACTCAGCTCATTTGGTTCATTTTTCATTTCAGCATCGCCCATCATTAAAGCTTTTCTCAAAATATTTCCAAACATTTCCAAAACAAGGCATACGGGCCTCACAAATATATGTATATATATACACAACCATAACCATCCACAATCGTCATACAATCACATCACATCCTACACAAAAGTCGACGCGGCGCCAAGAATGTGTGTGCAATGCAAGCGCTAATCCTTCGTCAAGGCCGGTATATACCATTCATCATCCTCACCTATATATAGTAGAAAAACGTCAGCAACGAGTGTCACTGGTCTGGAAATAACTAATATCAAACTGGAGCATGAGAGCAAATTCTCATGGAAAGTAAACAATTATATATCTTCCTCTAGAACTCTCATAGGGCTACTATAGAGGAGCCGTTGAGTAGCTGACTCGACAGCATCCCGATCTATCTAGTACTGTGCCTCTCTCAGCACTTCTTTTTCAGTACTTTGCGTAAAAAATTTATCCTAAGCCCTCTACGAACCTCCATATTACTTCTGGCCTTGAGCACGTAGGCCGAGTACTCTCAGGCATACGCCTTTAGTACCCTTTGAACCACAAGTCCAGACATGCACTGTACTTAACAGTACCCGTAAACCTCTACGTTCTCCGGGTGTGAGGAGTTCAAACAAAGAGTTGTCAGGATCCCTCGGGAATGGAACAGGCCGCTCACTAATCCAGAGCCTGTTTTGATTGGCACGACATCCGCTCATGGTATGTGCAAGTCAATTCATCTTCTCTTGTCTTACTGAAAACTCGATAAAACTATTTATAGGGTTGGGTCGGGATTTATTATAATAGGCCTTAAGGCAACTTGAGGTGGATCTTCTTTTCGAAAACAAGCTCGAGGGATCTCATCCCCGAGGGTTATTAATTTTGAAAACAAACGATCAGATGACCTGTGTTAGGTGGGGTCCGATAAGTCATCCACCTGACACTTCCTACGATCAATAAATTAAATCACCGATAGAGTAGAGCGATAAAACCTAAGAAGCGTGTCCTAACGGACCTGTCAGAAGCTCCAAGCACAGTCTCGTGCCTAGACGGCGAGCTCCTACAACAAACCTACATGAACATAACTATTTACTAACGCCCATACATATATGATGCACGCCTATATAACTAACATATCCACATTCATACGTGAATCTAATCAAACATGACAATCATCTCAACAATCACACTAAATCTCTAATTGTCAAGCAAGTTAATAATTTTATGATTTCATACATTACTTATTACCTAGCACTTTTAATTCCAATTTCAAAACATTCCTATTCTAATTAGGTGACAATGGTTTAATCAATTTAGTCCATTTAACTTAATACTAGCATGCAAAACCTAAATCATGCAATTTCATAAATTAACTAGCTAACATGCATTTAATTAACTATTCAGTGGTTTACTAACAATTTCATTAGTGAGCATTTACATCACACAACACAATCTACGCTAATCATAACATGTTTATCATAATTTATGATTAATTAAACAAAAATCATGAAGTTAATAAAATTCATTCCAATATGCTACCATGACCACAACATGCATATAATAATACTAAAAAAAGGAAAAACCACCTCGCGATCAGCGTTGAAATCGGTGCTGACAGACAAAGGCGGTGAAGTCGAGCCGACGGTTTTCCAACGACTGCGCCGACGGGGCAATCAGAGGTAAGGGTTAGCACCGTCTCGGCGAGCTTGACCCAATGGTGGTGACGACAAGGGCAGCCGCGGCGGCGGTGACCACCGACGGCTGTGTCAAGTTCGGTCGGGGCGGTCGGTCTCTCCGATCAGACCCACCGCCGGCCTCGACGGCGGCGCTAGGTAAGGGGAAAGGTAGGGGAAGTCAAGGGAAGAGCTTCGACGTCATGGCGGCGGCGGTCCGGTGCAAACGGCGGCGGAATCACGTCGGAACGGCCGTGAAATCGTGGCGATTTTCGGCGTCGCGACGGCAAGATGGTGGCCGAGCGTGGTCAAGGCGGCAGGCGACGGCACGGCCGGGCTGGGCGGCGTCATTCGGCAGCGGTGGCGACAACCTCAAGGGCGGCGGCGATGAAGACGTCAGGGTTTGGGGGAGGGAGATGAGAAATATAGGAGTGGCAAACTTGTAAATAGAACTTGACTCTGACACCGGCTCGAGTCAAGAATAATAACTAACTAGGAATAAACCCTAGAAAAATTGGGAAAAATCCCATAAAATCAAACAAAAAAGCACAACATCCAAATGACATGCCGTATAACTAATAACCCACCCAAATACCATCTAACGCGTTATAATGCGTTATTCGACCTAAACTAATTCTACGGTCACAATATGAAAAAATAAAATCATCAACTGTATACTCTCATATCTACTGATAATTCAGTCTACTGATGCGTATCTGACGCTATCATCGATACTTGGGTATACATGAACCCTCATAGCCCGTGCACATGGTTGGCCTCAGCCCCGTACACGTGTACTAAAAGCTGAACCGAGTCAAACCACGGTCAACCCGGCTGGCTAACGACTATAAAACCCTGACTCGAGTCACGGGTTTTACACGAGCACCTTGGCAAGGGCGTCCAGGGCTGATGACCTGCTCCGCGGCCACGCGGATGACGGAGGCCACGAACACCTCGGCAAAGGCGTCGGCCATGGACGCCCGGATCGTGGTCCTCCTAGGGTTTTCAACAGTATTTTTTGTTAAGGAAAAATTCTCCCTTGCCAGATACAACAAGTGAAAACACTAAAGGAGGGTCTGATGTCAAAGACCCTCCCTCTCCCACACCTGCGTACACTCATGCTGTTCAGATCCATTCGAAATACCAAAGAATTTACAAGCCAAAAATTAAAGAAAAATATAAAAGAACTTGCACGTTCTTCACCAAGGAATGCCAAAGAACCCGCTCGTGGTTCCCATTTTTTAATGCCCCACTATGCTCAAGCATATTTCTGATCTTGATGATTGTAGGAACAGCTACACCAGTGAACGCGCAATGCAGTTGCCTATTAACAAATTATAGGTAGAGGACCCTTAGTAAAAGAACTAAGTGATGATAACCTATGGCTCCAAAAAGTGCTTCAAAAAGTAGTTCCAAGGCGAGGAGTAGTTAATTACCTGCCAATAATTAGGGGCTCCTCTATTTGAGGGCTCAAGCGCTTGTTCTGGCACCCCAGGAAATGATCACTCTTGAGGATTGTCTTCTTCCCCGACACCAACCCTCGGTAACTCATCCCATGTTCTGACCACTCAACAAAGACACCAGTGAGGACGATCCATCCAGACATGGAATCAAACATTTTACGTCACTCTGAATCCAATATCTAGGGCCTGTTACTCTTTATACATGCTTGAAAAACATGAGGTTCCTTTCTACCAAACATAATGACATCATGTTTGACCAAATACAATGCTAGACTGCATATCTTACATTATTGGTCTTCAAAGAATGTCCTATAGGCATATATAATTATTTATTTAATAAAATTATAACACCCTAATTAGGCACTGCAAGTGCAAACAAAATTAAAATATTAAATCCTACGCTCTTGCTCATTTAAAATAAAATGTCAACCCATAGGAGAGAAAGATTGAGGAAATCTAATGCACAACCAAAATATACATGATCACACAAAAATATACACAAACACTTGGGGCCAGGCTTATGCAAATAAAATACCTTAAATGAATCCAAATTAAAAAGGGCACTGGAAATTTTTTACAAATTCATATAATTTCACAATTTTATTAGATGAAGAAGAAAAAGAAAAAATCACAAAGAAGCAAATTAATGTCTATACCATGAAACTAATAAATTATTAATGGTCACCCGCAACCTATTCCCACCGTTCCTGCTCCTTTTATCTTCCAATGTATACAACGAACCTATTCTAAAAAATTGAGCAATAAAATTACATTATCCAAGAAATAGACAAATATTGCTTATGTGAAGAATTCAAATTGTCTAGCATTAACAAAAGCCCACTGTGACTAACCCTAGGGAACAGAACACCATTCTCACTAGCCCAGAGCCCACTGTGGCTGGCATAGGCGCCCGCTCATGGTACGTATGAGTCGGTTTGACCATCTCTCGTTTCATTGAAAATTTGATAAAATCCTATATAAGCCTTTGAAGGGATTAATAAAATAAGCCCGAAAGGAACTTGAAGTAGATTTTGTTTTTGAAGTTAAACTCGAGAGCTCTCATCTTTTAGGATTATTAATCCAGCTATTACTCAAACAAGCATGAAATGTATGCTTGCATATTCATTCATAGGTCAAAATGGATATGTAATTATTGGAATAATTGTTGGAGACTCAAATGATGGATATGCAAGCATGATAACTTATATGTTGTTCTATATCTCCATGAATCTAGGCACTTTTGCTTGCATTGTCTTATTTGGTCTACGTACCGGAACTGATAATATTTGAGATTATGCAAGATTCTACACAAAAGATCCTTTTTGGTTCTCTCTTCAGCCCTATGTCTCTTATCCCTAGGAGGTCTTCCTCCACTAGTAGGTTTTTTCGGAAACCTCTTATAGAGAAAAGAACCTAAATGAAAATACTTAATAACATGGCAATCAATTTATACAAAATTTCTATCCCGAGTACACGCAAAGGAGCCGTAGACAGTCAAGTGAAATCCAATCCATGAAACGAAGTGTTTGATTGTGGAGAAGATCGACCACGATCAAATTATATTTGATTGATACACCATTGTCAATATGAATTGGATCACCCATCTCAGTTAAGAGGGGTCATGGACAGAACGGGTTCAAAATCACGATCGATTCCTTTTTTAAATCTCGCCGCCATTTATAATTCTCCTCCAATTGAATTAACGGATCATCCAATTTGAAATGATAACAAAAAACATAGGTTGTTAGGAGTTCTAATAAATGATTCACCACTGCATTGGATTAAATCAAATGCAAGGAGTTCATTCGTTAATTCGAGATCCAACTACTGGTACTCATGATGTGGAAAGACAGAATATGGAATCTAAAAAGGAGTTTAGTAATCTTATAGCCAAGTGGGTCCCTCCAAATAAAAATCATTATTTATGGTCCAAGACCATAGATATTAACAAACGGAGTTGCGCCTTATTTGTTGAATGGATATCTGTGTCAACCAATATCAACACCATATTTAGATCCATGTATCTATATGGATCAGCATTCTTTGTGAATTTAATTCTGTGAGTAAAAAAGAAGAAATTTTAAACAAATTAATTTTACAAAATAAAAGAAAGGAACAGAAATAGATATTTCTTTTCGCATTTCCGTACAAAAGTGGGTTGCCCAGGACTCGAACCCAGAACTAGTCGAACAGAGTAGAAAAATTCTTGCCCTTGTTACAATAGTTGAAGGAATCCCTCCCCAAACCGTGCTTGCATTTTTCATTGCACACGGCTTTACCTATGTATACATCAAAAAACCATCCCCACTTCCTATAGCTGGAGACAAGAGATTCATATGAGAAAACATAAGTAAACGAGCCTCCCAGGGGAAAGGCTACATCCAGTACCAGCCAATGATTTGAACAATACGCCCTTGATTTTTTCTTCGAGTGTAGAAACCCCAGGACCGGAAGTAGTAGGATTGGTTCTCATAATAATAATCAAAAGTGAAATATGTCGAAATCGATTGCGAATAATTACTGAATTGAAAAGAAATGGAAATGTTCAATATCAAATGGGTTGGTTCCGATTTCTAAAAAGGGGAAGAATGGCTAGTTGTCTAATATTACCCCTCCTCCATTAGTTGATACTTCAAGGAGGTTGCCTAGAATGAAAGAAGAGGCGTCAATTTAAAATGATGAATCAATGTCGACTATAACCCGTAGCATTCCAAGCTAACAAGGCGGGTTCAATTCGGGCCTATATATATGGCACGACCGATCGATAGAAATACCCCAACACTTCAGTTTTGCCTCGAAAGTAGCTGCCTTAGCTATAGCCACTCGAATTTTCAATATTCCTTTTTATTTCTCATCAAACAAATGGCATCTTCTTCTGGAAATCCTCATGAGAAGATTTAGAAGTCGATTGAATATGACAAAAAAGATTCGGATACTTTACTGATTCGTTTGGTATCTACAATAAATCATTTTTATTAATGATATACTAGATCGAAAAATGAAAACACTCAAAAACTCAATAGACCCAATGTCGCACTCAGGGATTTGTTGAAGGAGCAATACCCAATTTCTTGTTTTTCAAAGTTTTGGTATTACTCCCTGAATTTCCTAGTGTTTTATTTACATTTAATCGACACAGGCATAATTTTTTTAACCGTTTCTACTAGAATATAGGAAACCTAAATTTAAGGGGCAGATGTGGCCAAGTGGATCAAGGCAGTGGATTGTGAATCCACCCCGCACAGGTTCAATTCCCGTCGTTCACCCATACTTTGATTTTTCCCCCTTCAAACAAATTGAAATGATTGAAGTTTTTCTACTTGGAATTGTATTAGGTCTAATTCCTATTACTGAGTGGGACTCCGACCATAACATAATCGACAAATCCAAGAAGTGCTCCTACAAATAATAGGAGTTTGAATATATATTGATTTCACTTGAAAGGTTATGATGCGATTGACAAGTCCAATCCCAATATCCTGGTTTCGGGCAGCAATGCACCATGGAACCATATACACGTCATATGCTAATACATGACCAATTAGTCTTTGGATCCAAATTTTTTCTTCCCTACTATTTTGAGGACTCGCCAAAATACCTCAGATAGTACCACAATCTGTTCTACGTACAACAATGTGTTGAACTACTTCAACAAGTCTACGTGTGAGGTATCCAGCATCGGATGTTCGTACAACAGTATCCACAACTCCCTTGCAAGCTCTACAGCAGGAAATAATATATTCGGTTAAAGAGAGTCCTTCGCATAAATTATTTTGAATGAGTAAATCAATCATATGCCCTTCGGGATCCAACATTAATCCTCTCATACCTACTAATTGATGCACCTAAGATGCATTTCCCTATCGAATCAATTCTTTTTAATGAATCAACCCGATCATAACTTCAAATATGGAATTTAAGGGGATCCAATAGGAAATGAATTGAACGTTCTCAAATTGTTTCTTCTTTAGAACCAAAAAGATTTGTGCCAGAGTAATAGATGCCAAAAAGAACAACAAACCTTAGACCCGTAATGGATCTTGAAGGGATGTTGCAATGTTGAAGAGAAAATTATCTCATTTGCAAACATATCTGGGTGGAATCAAGTATATGATGGGGTTGCCTAATATTGTAATAATCGTTGATAAGCATGAAGAATATGCGGCTCTTCGGGAATGTATCACTTTAGGGATTGGAACAATTTGTTTAATCGATATAAATTGTCACCTAGATCTGGCAGATATTTCGATTCCAGCTAATGACGACACTATCTGATCAAGAATCAAACATATTTAAATGTTTCTGCTATTCTATACTTCCTCGAAAAGGGTGCTCAACCTATAGGAACTGTTCATGATATTTCAAAGAAGGCAGAGATATTTATAGAACTTCGAGTATCTTGATACAGATACAAATAAATTCATTCAATTCAAATTCTTTCTTTGGTCCAATTATCGATTAGAAGAATTGGCTTGTATGAATCGCTATTGGTTTAATACTAATAATGGAAGTCATTTTAGTATGTGTTTTAATTGACCTCCTGCATAATCTAAGGAGGAGGTCAATTTCAATTTGAGTTAGTAATGTTATTTTACTGTAATTCGACATTACAATGATAAGAACATGATATAATCACGCTCTGTAGGATTTGAACCTACGGCATCGGGTTTTGGAGACCCGCATTCTACTGAACTGAACTAAGTGCGCTTTCCTATGACATGGCAGGAGATAGAACTAAACTAGAAAGAAAAGGATTTTTTCCTACCCCACCCCGCCCCAACCCAATCTATTAGTTAGCATGCATCACAGTAGTCGAAAATACTAGAATATGTCCAACTTGAGTCGACCTCGATGGATTTCCTGTTACAACCTATAAGAGAAGTAAATATGGTAGGGATGGCAGGATTTGAACCTGTGACATTTTGTACCCAAAACAAACATGCTACCAAGCTGTGCTACATCCCTTTTCATCAGTTGTACTATGTCATTGTACATAATCCCTGTCTTGTTTTCCAATATTATGATTTCCCCTATCCTATAGAGGATACTATTTCTCTTGCCATTTATTCTTTTTGGTTTCTTATAGTTATAATAATAATAATAAACATATAAACATACGTATAAACATATATAAAGAAAGAATCTTTTTGGGAATGCTAGAGAAGAAGGGATTCCCTTTTGTAATTCTGTTTTAGGAACGGGTGGATCTCGTTTACCGGATTATTCTACCTAACTTTTTTAGTTAGGAGATTCTGTGTACAAATACAAGTGACCTTTAACTATATCTAACTATAGAAAGAAATAGTTATTCTATATAGTTAGATGCGTCCATCTGATAATATATCATATGCATTATAATAAAAATAAAAAAGGAGGCTTTGCAATGCGAGATATAAAAACATACCTCTCCGTGGCACCCGTGTTAGCTACTTTATGGTTCGGTTCTTTAGCGGGTCTATTGATAGAGATCAATCGTTTATTCCTGGATGCGTTGGTATTCCCTTTTTTTCATTCTAGTTTTTGGGATAGAAGGGGGTGAAGAAGATTATAGATACTAAAAATTCTTTGTTAATAGATTTCCTTCTTTTTTCATTTGGTTGAGATAAGAAGGAAAGAAAAGTGGATTGAACCCCAGCGAAGCTCGAGCTCAGGATAGAATTAATCGGGGGAGAGCAAAGAAAAAATGTGGTTTTAGGGCACAGGATGTTTGAGACCACACAAGATAGTAAATGAAATACTGAGATTAAAAAATAGTTGATAGTTAGAAAAAATTGTATTACTTAGTATTACTCCATTGATGGAAATCAAATCTTTCCCAATTCGATTTTATGTTAGAAACTTCGATTTCTTTTTTGCCCCTTTTTTTGATTCAGGTAAAAAATAGAAGAGTTGAGTAAATCAAAAATGTAAAGGAGGTTCATGGCCAAGGGTAAAGATGCTAGAGTAATAGTTCTTTTGGAATGTACCAGCTGTACCCGAAATGGTTTCAATAAACAAAAAAACCATCGGGCGTTTCAAGATATATTACTCAAAGGAATCGACACAATACACCCGGATCGATTAGAATTGAGAAAATTTTGCCCATATTGTCACAAGCATACGATTCACGAAGAGATAAAGAAATAGAGTGAGTAGAGTATCTGTGTTGTATCCCCTTATGAAGTTAAGGAAGGAAAAGGAAGAAATAACATATTATATATATATATATATATATATATAAATCATAATCCTATTTCCGTTGGATCCGAAAATAAATAAATAAATGAAGAAATCAAATAAAATAGGATTTTACAGATAAGGAATGAATTATGGATAAAACCAAGAGACCCCTTCGTAAATCCAAACGATCTTTTCGTAGGCGTTTGCCCCCACCAATTGGATCGGGGGATCGAATTGATTATAGAAACAACCTATTTTCCCATCTAGGATTTACATATACAACATATACAGTTGTCAAGGGTGAATATTTTATTATTTCGGTATTTCAATGAAGAGACTTTTTGAAATTTTCAAAGATTGAGTTGCGCCATATATATGAAAGAGTATACAATAATGATGTATTCGGTGAATCAAATACCATTGTCTAATAACGAACCATTCAAATTAGTGGATAGTTGGTACTATTTAATTGAAAATTTTGTGAGAAATATTCTCCTGTTTGTGAAAGGTTTCATTCACGCCTAGCTTAATCCATGTCGAGTAGACCTTGTTGTTGTTTGTTCATTAAGATGGGATCATTGGGATTCATTAAGCTAAAATAATAAGTAATCACATTAATTAGAATTTGATTAAGAGGATTGCTATGTCACTACAGGTTATACTTCTCCCCATTTTTCATTTCATTATTATTATTATCCTATTCCTATTTTCTCCTATTATGGATACCCGACCAGGGTTATGAACCACTAAACAAAAGTCTTCCTACTTCTCAATAAAACATATCAGAAAAATTCAAAATCAAGAAAAGAAAAATAAGTGGACCTGACCCATTGAATCATGAATATATCATCTATTCTAATATTAAAAAATAGTTGATATAGATAAAGTTGTCGAAGCGGGCGAACTTTTTCAGTTCCTCGCACCGCGCAAGAATTTGTTGATATTTCTGATTGAATCCTCTTATCTTGTTTGTTCATAAATGCTCCATTGGAATAAATCACTATTCCTTTCTTCCACTGAAAAGTATTTCTTTCGAATCACACATCTATTTCAATATCTTTCTTTTTTATGATTCTATAACATAAAAAAGACCCATTTCTATCTTCGGCATCTTGTTTGTTTATAGTTCCCACTATCTAATGTAGTCTTTCTTTGGAAATCCATATGGTTCCCGTTCTTCGGTTTCTTTATCCCAAAATACCCTTTCATTCAACTTTTGATTATTCGCAAGAAGGAGAGAAAGAACCAATGCCTTATTCTAGTATCTCCATTGACATACCCAAAACTGGTATTTTACGTAGAAATAGTATTATTGCTTACTTTGGCGATCCCCGATACAGAAGAAGCGGCTTGTTAATTACTAAATATGGAACCGTACAGGTGGATTCTCTTGTAAAAAGAGGATTTGGTTGAATCCAAAGAGTGCTATACCATGAAGTTTGTATCGCGCACATTACTCATTACTTAAGTGGACCACATAGACTTACATAATAAGGAGTGAAGAAATTGGTCCATACAGTTGTCCATGTACCAGTAGAGGATTCGGTAGCTACTACAGCCCCTGCTTCTTCGGGCGGAACTCCGGGTTGCGAAGTTACCTTCAATAATTTATGATGATCCCTCCAAACAAGCACAGGCATATCGCCAAATGTCTCTTCTATTAAGAAGGCCATCGGGGCACGAAGCTTATCCAACTAGGCTGAGTAGCTAGAGCAATTTTAATTTGTTATGAGCCCAGACGATGGATTCAATGAGTTCTTGCCAATAACCGCGACCGCTGAATAGAAACATTAAACTAAAGGCCCAGATATCATGATTTGCCTTTCAATTTACGTTGATGTTTTTACTAATGCTTTCCTTCCCATAAAAATTAAAAAAAGTGATTTGATCAGTATGATCCAAGGTTTCATCTTATATGTATCATATCGTAGTACAAATTCTAGAAAGAACCAAGGCTCGATACTTGATATGGAATAATATAGCATTTCCTCGTTCATTCCCATCCAATCAAAAAGGTTTTTTTATTGGATGGGTTGATTTCCAGATGAATCCTAAGAAAAAAGATTTTTGTTCTCAACAATTCGATAATCATTGGATTGAGTCCTAGTGTCTTGACTAAAGGTCCTAGTATCCATATGAGTCAGGTCGGGTGAATTAGATAATAGACGTCTGTTGGCATTCGAGCCTTCCCTCTCCTTTCAGGGCCTATCCGAAACAGAATCCAGTACCTCTCGGTCGTGAATATCTGAATAGGATGAATAGGCCCCTGATATCTTTGCTTCAGAACAATTCGAATTAGGCTCGGACAACTGGAATGTGTATTCTCCATATAGGAGATCTTCCAATTGAGAAGATCCATCAACATACGGCTCGAGAAAGAATGATGAGAACTTATGCATATATGTGGTAAATGCATTTATGAAATAATCAATTAGACTAGAATTGATCTTGCAATGAATCCTGGGGAAAAAGTGTTGCTATGTTTATGTCATCTGCTATTTCGTATGTAACTGCAGGTCAAACCGAAACAAAACACTTTTTCTTGATAGGTGTAACCCGCTTTGGCAATGTTGTTGATCAATTCCATGATGAGTACCATTTTACTCACTCCAACATCTCCAAATAGTCCGATTTTTCCTCCATGGCTATAAGGAGCTACAAGATCCACTACTTTAATCCCTGTTTCAAAATTAGATAATTTGGTATCTAACTGGATAAAAGCAGACACAGATCTATGAATGGGAGATGTTGATCTATCCCCTTGAGCCAAGTGGAGCATGCATGAAGGAGTCAGATGCTTCTTCGATTCTTTTCCCTGGCGCTACTGGGCCATCCTGAACTTGAACTAGAGACCTCGCCTAAAAACAATCATTTAAATGACCCGAGTTAAGTGGGATTTAATAAAATGCCACTTAACCCGTCATACAACCAGTAAAATAAATCACAATAGAACAAAGCGATAAATCATGAGTAAGTCTTAAACAAACTTAGTAGAAGTTCCAAACGAGGCCACGCGCCTAGGCTGCGGGGTCCTGGTGAGCACCTACACAATCAAGCTAAATGCTAGCGCCCAAGCTAACTATATGATGCATGCATGAAATAAATGCATGTGAATCATTACATAATCATAACTACTATAAACATTAACATCAATATCAAATAATCAATAAATGAATTAAATTAACAATTCAAAATTTGAATTTTTCCTGTCATTACTTTTAACTATGTAACTATGTCACAATTTCTAAGCTTATCTTTATCTCATATCAATCCTCGTTTTGATTTAGCTTTTTAATCACGTAGATAATTAACCTATGCAATTATAAAATTAATACATACTCCACAATTTCAAATATCATCCATGGCATATTTAATTTCATAATCAAATAATTCAAATTATCATTAATCCCTATTGATTCCTAATTACATAAAGAATTTATTTAATCAATAGCTAATTATCTCAAATTTACAAAATCTACATATTATCGAAACAATGACGAATTCCAAGAAATTACAAATGGTATACATTATGATAAAAATAAATTAGAAATCTAAAATTTGAGAAGTGATAAGTGTCTCACAATCATTCGGACTTGAATTTGCAAGCGCCGGCAATTGCCGACGGTGCCAAGGGGACGGCTGTGTTTGGAAATCGGTGAGGAGGCTAAGAAGGGAGCTAGGTGGGGGGTCTGGCAGGGGTGGTTAGCTGGGGCTTGGCCGGCAACGACCACGAATGGACTGGGAAGGGCAGCGGTGAACAGGGGAAGTGGGAAGGAAGAAGGTGGTGGAGGAGGGGGTAGATGAGAGGGATGGGCAGGATGTGAGCCGAGCGGACAACAGCGTGGTGGGCGGCGGTGGCGACCAGCGATAGTGAGGCGTTGGTGGCGGCCGAAAACAAGGGGAAAGGTGTCGGGGGAAAACAAGTGAAACAAGAAGTTGGCCGCGTGCTGCTCTCACACTGCTCCGACATACCTCTTTTGGGTGGCTTTTCCAGCGACAACAAGTAGCTCCTGCAGTGACTCTCAACCATGTCTAGTTACTGATGTGAGGGGGATCCAATGGATGTACGGACGTGGCTAGAGATGGTCAGAGTTGGGAATTGTTGGCGTTGGTCGGAAAACAACTGCGAAGTTAACCTTCCGCTGCTATTTTCTGGTGCAATCTATGCTTTCTTTCTTCTTTCATACGACTCTAAGCTTCGAAGATGGTGGTGAGGCACTCCGACAAATTCTTTGCCGTGGTTGGGGGTCAGCGGTGAGTGGATCTCCGGCAAGGGGGCTCCTTCCCTATCCTTCTCTTCCTTCTTTTCTCCCCGCTGCTTCTTTCTTTCTATCTTCTCCTCACTTTTTCTATCTTTAATTCAGTACATGGGCCTCTTTTCTCTAAAATTTTTCTTTCCCCTATTCTCATTTCATTAAGTGCGGAGTATTTATAGAGTTTAAGGGAGCTTGTTGGTTCCGCAACTCAAGCCCCCAAAATCCACACCAACCTTCCCTAGTCTCTTCTTATCTTCATTTTCTTTTATCTCCTCCCCATATTGTGGAGCTGTCATGACCAATTCACCGAGGGTAGGAGAAGGAGGTTGAAATGGGTTATTGGACTCGAACACGAGCAGACATGTCATGTTTGTGCCCATTTATATTAATGATCAAATATATTTTAATTTTCAATAATTATTTTATTTATAATTTTTAAGTTTGATTGAATCGAGTTCTACCCACTTAAACTAGACAACCCCATACCAACTATAAAGAAGGGCCGGGCCAGTCACCTAGATATTGAGTATCGTCGGATGCATGAGCCCAGGGCGATGGGTGGGCTTGGCTGGAGAAGAAAAAATGTTTCACCCAATAAGAAGGTGGTTGGTTGATTGCTGAAGAAGCGCACATAGCACCCTAGAACCGGATTTGTCCAAGGAGAAATAGATTCTCAATCACAAACTGTATTTTACTCTAAGTGACCATTTAAAACTAATATCGAACCGTTCTCTCAACTAAAAAATTATTATAATAATATATAAAACGTAACAATTGCAAAATGGTAATGCTTAATAATAATAACTATGGTGTAAAAATACTATTTCAAAATAAATATAGTCCCCCGCCCAATTAAATAGTTATTATATTCACGTAGTTATTTTTGTAAGTATTATTAATTGATACGAATTATAAGTATTATTAAAAATACTAATTTTAAATCTACTATTTAATTTTAGTTGATTCAGAATTTCATAGTTTTTTTCCAAAGGCAAAAATGATTTTTGACATGAATATCATATACAAGGCCAAAGCTAAAGTTCGTTTAAGCTTTTTTCCTATGGTCTTCAAACCATTCGAAAAGAAATTTATACAACATTTAACAAATTAGATCAATCTAACACAAGCATTATTACAAAAAATATAACAAAATTTTACCCCAAAAACATCATCACAATCGCTAATTGAGTTCGAAAACGTTAATTAACAAGACTAAAACCTTACATTATATACATACATAAACCTTAATTAACCGCACACATATGATATAAATATTGGTTTGATGGTCAACAACAATATCAATGTGGGTAGCTGTGTTTGGTGCATGTTCTCACCTCTCAGTATGGTGCGTGCATGCCTGCATGCTAACAAAAAAAATGGTCATGGCAGGTAGCTGTGTCAATCAAAATGTGTGTTCCAAGATTTGATCATTCCAAACTTACACACGGTTTCGACGTCGTTGAAGTCCTTCACTTCCACTCCAAGATCTCTATCAAGACGACACCTGTATGTTTCCTAGATTTTTTTCTTATAGCCGCGCTATTTTTCATGTTTTTTTCTTCATGCTTTTGAATATATTCCGGATTTGATTGTCTGCAGGATTGTATTTGTGTTGGAACAATCGATTTCAGCTGACCAGGGACGAGTTTTGTGTTTATTGGTTGGTGGGCAGTTGAAACGTTGCCGAATTTGGGTTCATGTTTTTTTATGGGTTTTAAGTATATTGTCTGGATTCTATGCTTGTTTATATTTTTGGTTAAGATTAGGATGAGGGAAGACTCTGTTGCGGGATTGTGTTGAAATTAGAATGGTTCATATTTGCTTTTATTTGAATCATCATTTGTTTTTCGCTTCTTTTTTTGCACTATATTACGTGTATTTTGTCTTCTTGTGGATATATTCAGGATTCTTTTATCTGCAAGATTGTATTTGCCTTGGAGCGATCGGTTTCAGCTGAAGAGGTAGAAGGTCTGTGTTTCTTTATTTGTGAGCAGTTAAAATGTTGCTGAATCTAGGTGTTTCCTATGTTAATCTTCAGGCTTTTTTATGTGTTCTTGGGATTTAGAATGGCCTCATTGGGTTAAAAATATCGTCTAAATTTTGAACTTGTTCATATTTGGTTATGATTGGGATGAGGGAAGACTTTGTTGTGGAATACTGATAAACTTAGAGCTGTTCATATTTGTTTCAATTTGAATCCTCATTCTTTTTTTTGGGTTTGGTTTAAAATGGAGGAGGTGAGGAGTGACTGTTGTGGGATTGTGTAGAAATTAGAACTGCTAGTATTTTTTTCTTTTTGAATCATCATTCTTTTTTCGCTGTAGTAAGTTTGAATGTTTGGAGTGGCCAATTGTTATCAATTTAGTAGTTTTAGTAGCCGAATAAGGTGATACGGATGGCTCTTGTGTTGATCTTGGTTTGGTTTTGCTTCCAATTGGTCAATTTTATGATCATATTTGTTGATCACGATTACTCCTTTTTTCATTCAGAGTGAGTACTTAATGATGCATTAATTGTTCTTGGCTAAAAATCTCATCTGACTTTCGTACTTATCCATAGTTGTTTAAGAATGGTATGAGAGATGACTGTTGTTGAATTATGTTTCAAGTCACCTGCTTTAAGGCATAACATCATCCCACACTTTTGGGTGGATATATTTTGTAAAATGTTAGGATATCTCCTAATCAGATACGCGCATTACATTTTATTATTCAGTTAGGGTAGGATGGATGAAGTTGCTTCTGAAATGTTGTTTGGCATTCCTATCGTGGAAAAAAACTTCTGTTCAATCTGCCTGTGTTGTTTGCATGTATGTTCTTCTGAAGAGTAAAAATGTAAATTACACAGTAATTATGAAACTGGCCTATTCTCAGGTGTTTTATGGCCCTTTTTAATTTGTATGATATCTATGAACAGTTCCGAGCTTTTGCAGAGCAGCTTTTTCGTAATCCTGACTACCACAAGCATGTTAGACAGCAAGTTGTGAAACAGGTTAATTCAGTTTACTTGTATTTGTTCCTGTTGCTTATGATCTTTGTTGACCAGGGATTCCATGTATGCATTTCCCCATCATTTTCAGGAAGCAACGAGTTTGTTAAATTGTAGAAATTACACTTTGTTAATTGTAATGTATCATTTTTTTGTTTTTGCAGCTTAAAAAATGTCATAGTTCGCATGAAAGTTATGTTCATACGAAGTACAGAACGTACCTGAAGAAGATAAAAAAGGTCTGGCTATCTTTCATGGGGCTAGGAAAATATATAGTTGAAAATCTGATAAATGCGCCAAATTTGATTTGTTTACATCTACTTCGCTGGTAGATCGGGTGAATGGGGAGACCACCTTACTCTACAAGCAGCTGCAGATTGGATGAGGCTTCATAGATAAACATAGTTTAACTCTGTCATCATTCTTCTAGTCATTTTCCCACTGGCATGTTTGTGCATGATGTTTGTAATCTATGTTTTGATTTTCTAGCCTCATTAAGAGAGAACATCCCTGTAAGGAGCTTTTAAGTTATCAAAGATCTCTGTGTATCAACAAAGTGTACAGCCAGACGTCAATTTCTAAAGTGAGTGCTGTTTCCTTAACATTAAATCAATAGCCAATGCCACCACTTTCAAGTATGTCTAATTGTTGCATGAAATTCATATAGATCATCCAAAAAATAGAGCTAGCTTCATTGGTTCTTCTGCTCAGCTTAGTTTATATGTCAATACATGTGTAGCCACTAGTATTATTTTGTACGCCTATGAAAAATAACTTGTGAAATGAAAGGTTAGTGGTTATATTAGAATTAATTATGATTATCCACAAACGGAATTAACTTAGATAATGTCCAAAAGCCAACATTTTTGAGAAATCAAATCTACCATGTATAAAGTATTTGCTTTACTAAAGTTGGGATTTAAAGCAAGATACTGTTTATATATTGTAAATTATAAAAGTTTTATTTTTGAGCCCTTCAAATTGATGTCCCCTTGTTGATCTTTCTTATTGTTTGGTTGTTGATTTATATGATTTTCTCTTGATCAAATCTGATCTGCATCTCGTCTGGTGATCATCTTTAAAGCCTTGCGTTTATTTTTCTCCCAAAAGCTGGCTATACTAATTTACTTGTCTAATAATTTTCAGTTTGGTGCTAAGATATGTCTGCTTACATCATTCAAAGATACATGCTTCATTGAAATTTTTCCAAAGGACATAAGCCCTTCTAGAAGTGAGTGAGATCAACAGGTTGAGGCTTTTTTTGAAGTTTAGATCAAATGCATGTCATCATACTTAGAATTAGGTACTACCAAACATCAACCTTTTTACTGCTTATTTCATTTTTCCCTCTTATTTTATCTCACATTTGACATCAGAAGCATGGCGGCCAGTATTCTCCATGATGCTCTTCTTGTCGGTGGTTCAACATCCTGATACCATGCCAGGTTTAAACCCTTTAGCCAATAAGTTGTAAAGGTTCTCGAGGACAAGTAGATGAAATAGAAGCTATTATGTCTTGATTTAGGAATAGAACACTGTTAGTTGTTTCCAGCAGAAACTAGACTTATATATGATACATTTGCTCATTTATTCAAGCTATAGATTATTTATATGAACCTAGAAAATTACAACAGTATATCACAGAACAACTGGGCAACCGCTATCGTTTTATGTCATATGTTGTTCCATCGCCGCCATTAGGTTGCAAATTCTGCAGTCTTTAAGTATCTGACATAGCTCATTTTTTTTCTGCAGAACTGTGGCTGAGATTTTGGAGTGAAGTACATTATAACTCATTTTATGGAAATGGAGGTAGCTAACACATCAACTGTTTTCTACAACTAACAGATGACTCTTATTGTTCTTCACAAATTCTTTGCTCACATACTGCATCAATTTAACCGATGTTCCGATGCAGGTAACCCGAAGAAAACACTGGCTGTTTTAGAAAGGTTTTGTGCTTGTTTACCATAATAATAATGTTTTCCCTTTCCTCATGTAAAATCTGATTCTTTAAGGCATTTTTAATATAATGTGTTTTGCTTGTTCTGCACAAAATTGGCTACAGTTCTTTTTACATCAATACTTTTTTTTTGGTTACTAGGCCATTAAGGTGATTTCATAGCTATTACATGGATCCTTTGGTAAATTAGAAAAAGAAGCACATCTATGGTTTACAAAATAATGATTTGACAGTTTCTTAAGTTCCAGCTTAAATTTATACATCAAACATTTATGGAAGTGATTAAAATATTTTAAAAAATCGAATAACAATAAGAGAGAAAAACCAGCATATCAAAGATTGACAACTTTTTTTGTTATATAAGTTGCCTCTATAGGTTATGAAAGTTTATGTACATTTATCTACAATTTTTATAAACTGATCAATAACAGATTACTTCCATAGTCTTTCAAAACGATTCTACAAGGTTGGAACTGCTCCTAAAAGTGAAAGAAGCTCCTTTGCCGTCCATGTCACCTGGGAAATATTTTCTAACAAGCCCTCCAAGTTCTTTCTCAAGGGTGTGAGCTTGGACAAAATCTCTGTAGATTGGCAAGATCCCATTAGAAGGCGATTGATAAAACAAATGACTGAAAAACAAAAGTTCCTAAATAACTTTGTTCTGCAGTTATGAAGTGTATAGTTTTGAATACCATATCTTATTGGCTCGACAGACCCAAAATTATTAGATACCTCTAGAAATCAAGTACCGTTTAAGCCTTCATACTGTTGAAAAAAATGATATTTTAACCTATATTTAATTATATTTTTAATATTAAGTAAAATATTTTATTTATAATTTTAAAATATAGTTGAACTGGCTTTCGTCGCAGATGAACCAAATATAACCATACCTTCTATGAATCCATTATGGTACTGATACCATATCTAAAAGTTTGGTTAGAAGTGATATGCTTGCCTGAATTTTGAGATAAACTCCAAAGTGTAAGAGTTGCCAACACCTTTTCTTCAATGTCTTTGTCATAGTTCATCATCTCCAACACACTAGGCAAGATCGATGAGAAGGCCATTGGCTTTAAACTGGCATTTTGGATTGAGATCATTGTGTTGCTAATCCATGTGATGGTTACCAAACATGCTCTTGAAAGAGAAGGGCTTCCCTTCGCCATTGACTTGGAAAGTCCTTCTATAAAACCCTGGCTACTATTTACTAGGACGGTTGCTGCCTTTCTTTGCCATCCATCTGAAACCTTCTCCTCTTCATCCTAAAGTTACAACATTTGACATGAACATGCCACTTTCATAATTTTCTTTGAACTAGATCAATTTTCTTTCAAAACCAAGCATTTACAACATGAATTTCTAAGACTAACCTCTGTTGTTAGTGCGCCGAAATCTGCTCCCTTACTGGCAAATGATTCTTTGAGTGCATTAGGGAACAAAGCTTGCCTGAGGAGCCATGATTCTGCTGAGGGCTTTCCTGAGTGAAAGAATCTCCCAGCTAACAGCGTAAGAGCTCTGGCTAATTGTTCTTGAACAACTTCATTCTGGCCATTGCATTCAAGGGCCTCAACAAGTGCATCAATGGCTTCTTCTCTATATAAACTACTTTGTGAAGGATCTCCCTACAAGGGACAGACCAACCAAGATCATTTTACCATTAAATTCATAAGAAGTAAGAAAGTTATGTACAAATTAAGATGCTAAACTGTAAGGAAGAAAGATCTATACCAACAGATCAAGCTGAAATAATATGACTGCTATGACTGGCCTTTGATCCTGTGGTGCTCTTTGAAGGTAGACAAGCAATATATGCATGATATTTAGGCTTCCTTGTGACATTAAACCTTTCAAGAAGTTGTTTACATGGGTTCTTCTGATATAAGAGTCTTGTGTCAGTAAGATGTAGCAGTAACTTTTGCTATTCAAATATTTAGCTAGTTTCTCTTTGATTCTTGTAATTATTATGAACGAGAAAGTGAAGATTATAGGATACCTAGTAAGGCAGATAAGTTCCATCAACAGTGCTAGTGCATAACCTGCAGACTTCTTATGGTCCATGAGGAGCTCTATGAGTGAATCCTTGTTCATGTTGTTGGCAACATAATGTCTGGAATTTCCATCTGCTTGGATGCACAGATATAAAAGAAAACTGCAGTTTTCTTCTCATGAACCTCCCTACTTGAAGCCTATCGATGAGCAATTTCAATCCCCCAAGCATTATAATCTGCTTCGAATTCTTGACATTTTGATCCTTATCAAAACCGGTCATGAGTTGATCCAACAAGTAGATCACTGCTGAATGGGGGCTGCATTGAATTGTGAAAAGAGATTGCAACATATCTCCATATTCCAAAACCTTTAGAAGAAGAGGTGCCCAATTCGGGGATGACATCTGCTTTGCCTTTGGTTTCAGCAAGTACAATAGAACTGCAGCCTTCAAGAAAACATTGAGGTTCTTCAACAATCTCATGAAAATTTCCAGTTGAGGATCTAGTGTTAGCACAATTTGTCTGTTAGTCTCATTTCTAGAGACTAATTCTCCTAAGATTGCAATAGCCAACTCCATTACTTCGACATCTTCAGAAGCATATAACATCTCCAAGAGACCCTGTATAACAGGTTCTTTGGATAGAGAAGTTTGAACTATTGCATCTCCATGTGAATCCATCCAAACTTTTGCAGCAATTCGAATTGCAACTTCGCATTCGATCAGACTTATTGTGTTGCAGATGACTTTCACTGCAAACTTGAGTTTAGAAAGTGGACTATGGTCTTCCCTTACTCTTGTTCTTGCTTCATTTTGCATCAAGGAATTGCAATGGCTCACACCAGCATCTGGCAGATTTCTTCGTGAAAGAAACCGAAAGTAGTCTGGCCTATGAGTTGCAGATAATGAACTGTCTTTAGGCTTCTCATGCATTCTCATAGAGGGCATATCCCCTTGAACTTCTCTCTGCAAAACCCAGAAATGAAGCTAAGATCTTAGCTGAAATTTTCAGGCATTTGTAAACTATATCTGAGGAATTCTTTTTGTGATCAGATTTTATAACAAACGACCAAGACTTTGAATTTTTTAAACGTGAGATGGATGAACAATTGACCATTTGTAAACATAGCATAGATAAAGGATGGGAAATGATTTTTACATCAACAGAGTTGATAGACTTTCTGTCACCAGGTATCTCCTGCCTTGCTTCCTCTGATACCAAAACTCCCTCGTTCTCATTATGATTTGGTACAGAAACAGCAGCTACCCTTTTGATTGAACTGCCAAATATGGCTTGGTATCTTCACAAAATGCAGGCATTGTTAACATTAACAAAGAACTATCAAGATGAAGCAAAATATTAATGAAGTGCAAGATAGAAAGTGAAGAAGTTGCATATACATACAATCTTTTGTTTATAGGAGTTTCTGAACTGTTCGAATTCAAATCCTCCTTTTCCGGAAGTTCATGAATGATTCTTGAAGGCAAGGTGACAACAGGTACAACAGGAACTCTGACTCCAACCTTGAGCCACTCCTTATAATACAAAGCAAATTGAATTGTGCCCTTGTCCAGTTGATCATTATACATCTTCCTCAAAGTTCCCATTCTCCTTCCTGATACACTATGGCCTGAAGCTGCTATGCTTTCTGCTTCTTGGGTGAACCATACTTTTAGGTGAAGCAAATGTGGTAGGAAAAAATGCTCCCAAAGATCTGGTAGCATATGTCTCCTTGCCAATGAAGGTGAATCAAAGAATACTTGTAAGAGATGCCTCGCAGAAACTCGATCGTTACGTTTGAGTTTGTATATGATTGAAAGGTAAAGTTGAGCACAGGCGGACAGGTGTGAATTGGATATGCCACAAGTGAAGCCATTCTTGGATTCTGGACTGTTCAATGACTCAACTATGCCCAACAACCTAATTGAGTTCCTAAGCATTTTCATCTTGGACTCTTTGGTAAACCTCGAACTTTCGACCAATTCGTCGATGTTCTCCATTCCCATCTCCAAATCATTGAGCACCTCATCCTCCACATCCTCCTCCTTGGACAAACATGATTGACAAGCTGCTCTGATCCTACTTCTGAACTGTGCATCCTTGATGAACCTACCAATGTACCCTCCTAGAATCGAAATCACCGCAGAGATTGCAGCATCATCCATGGCTGGCTGCTCCACTTTTGCCTCCACGGACACCATGGACATGGTTTTCACCCTCTCCAGCTTTGGCCCTGCTGCTCTTCTTGAAGACACCACTGATGATTCTATTCTAACTGATGACAATTGGGAAGAAGACCCACTTCTCCTCGTTGAACCTTCGCACAGACTAGGCAATCCAATGCTCCTTTTGTCATGGCAGATGTATATTGGAATAGATACTGACTCATCTAGTACTGGATTCTCTTTTTTCTTTCTGGGTTTTGTGCCACTCCTCCTAAATCCTTCCTCAGCAAGTAGCTCTTGGAGAGATGCCATTTATCAGAAGTTGGTATTGGAGCACGTTAAGAGTGGCACTCAAAGAACCATAGACAAGGAGGTACTGGAGAAGGAAGAAGGAGATAGAGGTAGGTAGGGATGTGGAGCATTTTAGCTGGTGTGAAGCTAGATAAAGAGGTGAAAAAACCGGTAATAACTGTCTCAGACCACTTGGGTACAATTTAATTATATTGATTAGGCTAACCTTTCTGTCTCAGACCACTTGGGTACAATTTAATTATATTGATTAGGCTAACCTTTTGAGTGTCTTTAGCAGCGTCGAGAAGAGAAACAGACGAGAATGCATGTGATTCAACAGTTCATCATATCAAATCATTGTTGATCATGTAATTAAGCAAATAATTAACCTGGGTTTATAGTTGGTGGAGTTCAGAGTTATTCACATGCATGTATGATTCCAACATTATGGAGGAATCTTCCATACTAGAGTTGTTTGAATTTGTTGATGTACATGTATATGTAACGAGGAGACACTAAGTACGACAGATCCAGTGCTTCTAATTGTTTATACTTAATACACAATGCTTAATGCTTGGAAGCTCTTGCAAATACCAAATATATGTTGTTCCCACCTACTCAACCTATGGAAAGAATCATGTATCAACATTCCAAATACATATATAAAGTAAACAAAATCGTGGGTTTTTAATATCATATTGAACATGGCAAGTTGCAGGTGATGAAGAGGTGAGAAGAATCAAAACATACTAAGAGAAAATGACAAAGGAGACAGGGTTGGACCAGACAACAATGCCAGTAACTTTGTGTTATTCTATGTACTTGCATCTCTTTCCACCTCATTATTCTAAATGACACAAAGGTGTCTTTTCCCCCAGGTTGGCTGCTTGTTATCTTCCACCCATTCTCACTTCTCCACCATTGTGCATGCCCAGAAGCTCTTTCTATCCTGGTGAGTGCTATGACAAAAGAAGATGACCACTGTTAAAATCTCCAAACAAGATTGAGATAAGAGGAGTTTGGAGTTGGGAGTAGAAGAAAACAAAAGCCAACAGTGCAAAGGTACTGCAGGTTTTGGTACGAACATGGGGGGATTGTGTTCCAGGTGTATGTATTGTTGGATTGACTTGAACCTATCAATTGTGGGTACTAATTGAATATAACACCCCTTTATGCTAGAGAGCCATCAACATTGTTTTTACATCACATCAACTCTTATTAATAAAATAAAAAATTAAAAGTCGCATAGTATGAAAAGTAGGAAATTAATCAATTAAAATACAAAAAACATTAAAAAAATAAATTAAATTATTATATTTAATTAAAATTTATCTTTAAAATCAGAGTTTATCATCTCCCGTTTAATTAAAATTTATCTTTAATATAAACATCAAATGGGCCTAATTTATATTAGTTTTAAAGGCTTTTCCATGTGTTTTTATATCTTGAGAAGTTAGTTTAAAGAGGGAGCGAAAAGGAAGTGGTTGGTAGCTGTCATGGGGCTGATTTTAGGACTCAAAATTTCTCAATCCCAACCAGTGTTAGTTCCCGTTGACGCCTATGACTCATGGCAGTAGCCAAGGTGATATAATTGTATATATAAATGAATATTGTCTATGCCTAATAAAAATGGGAGAGTTAGATGGGGATGTTTGTTGAATTATTGTACAAGAAAAAAATAACAAAAGAATCTGTGATATACGTAGAGTGTATCTAATGTGAATTCAGGAGCTGGGAAATTAACTGAATGACTTAGATAAAGACCCAAAAAAAAAGTTTTGTTGTGTCCAAATTAATCCATATTTCTCTGTTGCAATACAACACTACCATTATTTATGGGTTTTGGAAGCAAAAGATCATATTTAGAATATCGGTTGTATCCGTACTTAGCGGGTCTTAAGATCTAGGGTTCAAAACAATTAATGCAAAGAATATGCTAAATTATTGAGGCCAAAAAATTAATATGAAATCCCATACCATCTATTTCTTATTATGACACTAAGAGTTTTTTAAAAAATAAAACCTTTTTGTCTTAAGAAAATGTTTAACAAACATCAAATAATCAGAATAAATAAATTTGTGGCCTCCTAGTTAGAGGATTTTTATTTAGTGGTCCTCTTCTTATCGGACGGTCAATCGATAACCCATAAATAAGGCCTAAAATATGCCAATAACAATAATTAAATTGTATATAAGTTCTTAAGCATAAATATCTTAATATTAGATTATAAATAACAAATTAACACATAATATAAAATTACATCCTCTTCTTATCGGACGGTCAATCGATAACCCATAAATAGGGCCTAAAATATGCCAATAGCAATAATTAAATTGTATATAAGTTCTTAAGTATAAATATCTTAATATTAGATTATAAATAACAAATTAACACATAATATAAAATTACATCACGAGAGACTAGGTTCCAAATTCTATAGTGCAAGACAAAAAGACAATAACTAAGATGTCTTCCAAAAACATTAAATTATATGTGGATCCCTGACAATATAGCTTATAGTGGCTCATGTGGGCCCATCGCGAGAAAAATTTGGAGCCATCAAAAGTGGGAGGTGTACACGTGTCATGGACCACTAGCCCCACAGAACCTAGCTAAAAAAAGAAACTTTTTTTAATCTTTTATTTTTTTTATTCCAATCAAAATTTTGGAACCTGTGAATTCTGTGCCCTACCTTTCCAGGCTGGGAAGAAACCAACAAGTCAATAACAATGGGCCCAACCAAGCATTCTACTTTACCTTGAGAAGAGGCAACCTGTGATTAGAGGGCCCATTCAATATGATTGCTTTATAAATTATAACATACACATGCAATTTGATTGATTTCAAAAAGATAAAGAGAACCCAATAAAGCATTTATTAAATTTCAACCAGGCAGATATTAATAGGGTAGAATTATCAAGTGTGCTTTTTTCAAGCTATAATTATTTACTGTGGTTAGTTTCTTCACTTTGAAGATTGTAGTTTTGAGAATAATTTACTAAATGAATGCATTTTAACATTTTTATAACTTGGGTTTGTTTACTAGTTTTAATCTAATTTTTTAACTTGAGTAACCGATGGTAAGAAGCTTATTATAACTTGTTACCCGATAAATAACTTGAATCATACATGAAAAATCCTTATAATTCTTATTAAAAGACGAGTATTAATTATTATAATTTAAAAATTCGGGAGTCTGAGATTCAAAAAATTCATATTATCTTGATATACTCGCAAGCTATAATTGACATATCTTAACTCTCTTTTCCCCTCAATTAGTTTTTTAGCATCTCAAACATAGTAAAATACTACATCTAAACTAATTTTTACATGCAATAATATAAATAAACATAAGCCCTTGTTTACCGTTTAAAATTCTTGACTTAGAATGTCATAGAGTAGAGTCGACTCCAAACTCACTCAGTTTATAAATAAAATATTATATAAAATTAGTATATATTGCTATTTAACACTTAAAATTGATAAATGCATAATATACATTATTTTAAAATATTAATTAAATTAATCTAAAATAAAAATAATATGTTTTAATAGTTTTAATTACATAACTCGGAGAGTTAATTACTAAATCAGTTGAGTCGATTCGGGGAGTTTTAAGAGTTAAACAGAAGTTTTAAGATTATACCCTTGGTATATGAGCTTAATAAAATAACTAATTATTTTGGAATGGACAAAGGTCCACGATGAAGCACTGTTGATTTTGAATTTTATAGTACATGAATAAATACCCACTATATAATTATTAAAGAATATTTGAAAATGACAGGATATGAAGTTTTTAATTTGACAACTTTGCGAACCTGCATCGTAATCTAACAGTTTTCGTGTGATAGTTATGAGTAGTTCTTAAAATATCCATTCGTAACAATGTCATATAAATAGTTAGATAAAAAATTGATAACCACGGTGCAAATAAATAAAGTTTATAAATAAAAAAAGGGTTTAAACCTTATCATTTCTCATGTATATCATTAGTCGTAACTTAATTTAATGGTGAGTTTTAAGAAAATGAGGCATACATGGTAGATTCATAGTTTTGAATGACGTTTTAAAAAATTATAAAAATTAAAAAAATGAAACACAACGAAAGCGAAATAACAACGGTCATTTAATGGAAGGGGGTTGAAGTGTAAGCCCATTCTTTTGCCTGGGCTTTAAACAACAAATGGGCCATGTGCCCGGCCAACAAATTTCACATTTTCAGCACTTTTATGCAAGTGGGCAGTATATCACTCAATAAAATACTACACCAAAATTCAAATTTTGTTTTTAAATACTTTTGAATATGGGAGAGAAAAAATTATAATTAATTAAAAAGGAAAATAAAATACTACACCAAAATTCAAAAGTAGTTTTTAAAAACCTCAAACATGTAAATATACTCTATTTTTTACGCCAAAATATACACACAAGCGGTAATTGACATATTTTAACTATCTTTTCCTTCGATTAGTTTTTAACATCTCAAACATAGTAAAAGATTACATCTAAACTAATTTTTACATGCAATAATATAAAGAAATATGAGCCCTTGGTCAAAGTTTAAAATTTTGAAACTCGTTACTTAGCATGCCATAGAGTAGAGTCAACTAAAAATCAACTCCAAGTTCACTTAGAGTCATTTATATTAAATTTTTAATTATATAAATAAAATATTATATGAAATTAGTATATATTGCTATTTTAACACTTAAAATTGAATAAAGACATAATTTACATTATTTGAAAATATTGATTAAACTAATCTAAAATAAAAATAATATATTTTGATAGCTTTTATTATATAACTCAAAGAGTTAATTACTAAATTAGTTTGCATGACATCATCTATAGAATTTGACTTGGCAAACTATGGGTAGCTTATTTTTAAAATGTTTTTAGAGTCAAAAAGATGTTTTAAAATTATGCCCTTGTATATATGAGCTTAATAAAATAACTAATTATTTTGGAATGGACAAAGGTTCACAATGAAGCACATTTAATTTTGAATTTTCTAGTACATAAATAAATATCCACTATATAATTATTAAAGAATATTTGAAAATGACAAGATATGAAGTTTTTAATTTGTCAACTTTGTGAAATAATCTAACAGTATTCGTGGGATTGTTACGAGTAGTTCTTAAAATATTCATTTATAACTACGTGATATAAATAGTTAGATAAAAAATTGATAACCACGGTGCAAGTAAATAAAGTTTATAAATAAAAAAGGGTTTAAACCTTATTATTTCTCATGTATATCATTACTCGTAAGTTAATTTAATGGTGATTTTTAAGAAAATGAGGCATACATGGTAGATTCATAGTTTCGAATGACGGTTTTGAAAAATTATAAAAACAAGAAAAGGAAAACGAAATAACCACGGCCTTTAATGTAAGGGGTTGAACTGTAAGCCCATTCTTTTCCTGGGCTTTAAACAACAAATGGGCCGTCTGCTGGGCCAAAAAGTTTCACATTTTCACCACTTGTATGCAAGTGAGCAGTATATTCCTCAATAAACTGCTACATCAAAATTCAAAAGTAGCTTTTAAACTTCATAAAACTAATTAGTCCCCTCAAATTTGATGAATAAGCATCTAATTAAGCTTAAAATTGGTCATCTCCTGATATGTAGGTGGGGTTTATAATGGAGATTAACATTGAATTCATGTGATTTGATTTAAGTGCATAGTTCAAATTTTACAATACTTGTTTTTTGGGATTTACACCCTTTTCCAGAAATGAAAAGGTGCGATTTTATTTTTTCATCGCTTATTTTGTTAAACGGGCTTAAAGCGGATTTTGTACACACATAATACAATCCAATTAAACATGAATCATTTCCGCACAATTCATTAATCAAAAAGGTTATTTATGTACATGATTAAATTCATTAACAATATAAATTAAATTTACAGTTTCACTAACCCCCTCTTGTAGAGTTCAGCTTGTATCATTTGTTGAATTTCTAAATCAAAAGTCTAAAATCTATTAAGTATCTCTTTTTATAATCATCCAATTATTATTGTTGTGAATCATAAAAATATCCTTTTAATAGCTTTAGTAGTTTTAAAAAAAGAAAACAGATGTTATTTTGTAGATTTTTAGGCTTTCAAGGGGGATTGTATATTTTGAACTTTAAAATTTATAATGTTATTATAACTTAATTCACCGAGATATACTTTCCCCTATCAACCAAATGAGTCAAAACTTAATTTCAATTATAAAGTTAATGAAACGATTGTGTTGAATAAAAGTTTACGAAACTATAAATTGTAATTATCCTTTGTCTCTAAAATTTCTGTCATTATTATTTATACAAAATAAACTTTTGCATACAATAAAAGAGCACCGGAATTAAACGGGCAAATGTAACATAGCGAGATTAGACAATTTAATTACTACTCTTTGAAATTATATCGGGATTCTACCATGTATTATACTTGCAAAAAATATATCTAAATTGGGAATTTTTATTTATTGATTGATTTATATATTGTTATTTTTTCTATTAAAAAACCTTAAAATATAATTCTATTCAAGTTGAAAATATTGTAAAACATAAATTCTAATAAGCTAAAATTACTTTAAATAATTTTATTCAACTATATTTTGGTAAAATTAAATGAACATTCATTATTTATATTTTATAATTAATTTTGTATATTCTTATTATATATTATTAAAAAAAATTCAAATGTACCCGCAATCTTTGACCGATTATTTTTATTTTATTATACAATTTTATTGGATGGTCATGGTATTGTATTGTAGTGTATTGACTGTACGGTACCAGGGTTGAGAAAATCGGCCGATTCCGTGCGGAATCGGCCGATTTAAATCGGATCGGCGCGATGCCGATCCGATTTCGGGGCCGAATCGGTCGGCCCCGAATCGGTCGCTGAATCGGCCGATTTCGGCCGATTCCAACCGATTTAACTCGGAATCGGAATCGGCCGATTTAAATCGGAATCGGTTTTTTACGAAATTACTAAAATACCCTAGGTATGATTTTAATTAAATTAATTAAGCATGGGTAAAATGGTAATTTGGCTTTTAAAACCCTCCCCGCTTCCGCCGTCGCGCTCGCTCCGCCGCCCTCCGCTCCGCTTCCGCCGCAGCTCCGCCACGGCCGTCCGACCACGCCACTGCCGTCCGACCACGCCACTGCCGTCCGACCATGCCGCCGCCCCGTTTCCGCCCCCGCCGTGCGTCCCCGACTCCGGGGTCGCCGCCCTCCGCTCCGCTTCCGCCGCAGCTCCGCCACGGCCGTCCGACCACGCCGCCGCCCCGTTTCCGCCTCCGCCGTGCGTCCCCGACTCCGGGCTCGCCGCCGGCGGGGGTAGGGAGGGGAGGGTGGCATTCTCGTAATTAAAAGTTGACTCGAGTGTAACTCGAGTCAAAAATAATAATTAATTTATAAATAATTTAAAAAAAATCTTAAAAAATATTTAAAAATATCATAAACTATAATACACAGAATAATATCAAAATAACATCAATACCTAATTTTAATATATTTATATTATGAATTATCAAATTATTATATATAACCGATTAAATTAATTTGGACCGATTCAACTGAACCGATTCCTGGCCGATTCAGACCGATTCCGATTCCGATTCCGATTCACTGGAAAACCGATTCCGATTCCGATTCCGATTTATACAACCATAGTACGGTACAATAATAATATAGAGAAATTTACTAAAAAAGGGTTTATATTTAAAATTAACTATTTAGGGATATACTATATATATTGACAATTTCAGGGAAATAGAATTGATACTGATCCAATCGCATAGTCCGCCGCCGCCGCCGCCGGCGTCGTTGCCCAACGCCCCTCTGGCGACGGCCCACCACCGTCTCTCAGCCGACGGATCGAGACGCCTCCCCGACCGAAACCCTCAAGGTATGCTTGCCTTGCCGTATCAAGATTGCAAGCTTTTTCTTTGTCTGGGTAGAGCAGGCGCCATGGTGTTGCGTTTTCCCTGTCCCGCAAGATTTAATTTTTCATTCATTATTTTGTTTCTGAATGTTACACTGTTTGTTTGTAGTTTTGAATCCAGCCTGAGTTTTATCTTCCAGAGCTTTATATTGTTTCTATGATCCGATGATTGTCTCAATTAACAAAAAAGCGAAGTCTGATATTGATGTTTGATGTGGTTTGGGAATATGGGAGATGTTAACAGCTGATCGATCACACAATAGTTCCTGCCATCTTGGGAGCTGTCCACATTTATGTTAAGTAAGTTTCCTTATTTTCTGGCGTTGAGCCAGGGTTTATCGTGTATTGATTTTGACGGCTTATGATCCAAACTGGCCTACGACTGACAAGGGCATGCCAGCTTTTAATCTAGATTTCGGTTTCAAGAAAAAATTATTAGAAGGTGGTGCTGGTTGGCTATGTTTTTTTTTTTGGTTTTGTGTGCAATACTAGTAAGGTCCTGTTGAAGTTTTTGTGATGGATGTGATTTGAAACGGAGGTCAAAATGTGAAATTTGAGTTTCTTTTGTTGAGAATGTGTCATGGTATTGTTATGTGAACGACTCGTGAACCTTTGAGATTGTTTATGACATGAATGTTGTCAAATTGGATGCATTTTCTTTATTTTTCTTGTGCTCCTTTTGTACTAAGCGGAGTGCATAGTGACCCAAAATCTTTTGTTTTGTCTGGTTGGTACAGGTTTAGAAACCTTGGAATCAATTATGATTGCATTTATTTTAGCCCACAAAATGTTCATATGTTCAATTGCCACCTATAGATGAGCTTAGTTAATTTCTTGCAGAAAAATGGAGTTTTGTAATGGCATAGCGAAATCATGAACGAGAAGAGATCAATCATTAGGCAGCTCTCATGGCAACCTTGCAGTCTGCTCTCTTCCACTTTCTCCTCCTCTTCCAACTTATCTTCTTTGGCCTGCGTATCCCAAGAGTCATCGCCATTGAGGACGAGGAGTTCACCGAGGAGCTGCTGCTAAAACCCCTCCCTGATCGGAAGATCATTGCCCATTTTCACTTTCAGACAAGAAGTCCCCGTACTGACAGCTATGGCAAGCACCACCGTCTATTTCCCAAGTCTATTTACCAGCTGGTAGGAGTAATTTTTCAGCTCTGTGCTTCTTTTTGTTTAAAATGTTGTTGTGCACATATTGAAAATATGCTTGGGGATCAATTTAGACAGTTAGGGCTTTTGGTGCCTGTCTGTGATATTGCTGCTGTCATGGCTGTTATGTGTGTCTCATTTTCGTTCTTCTTATGCATCTTATGCTATTCATTCTAAGCTGTTTCCGCTGTTTAATCAAAAGAGTTATTCAATCACTTAATGTTGTTCTGCATTTATCAAGATTGTTTACTTGTGTATCTCCATATAGGAACCTTTGAGCGTTTGAATATCCAGCTTTGTGCTTTTTGATCACTAAAGCTAAATATAACAGAAGATTATGGGTTTAGCTGTACAAGTTAGATGTTCTTTGATGAAAATTAATAGGATTTCGTGGAATTTGATTTTAGGTTAGTGGGACCCTGATAAATATGACTGATTGAACTTGTTTACAAGGTACACAAAGGAATTGACTAGTAATAAGTTTTTTGAAACATCTTGTGAAGGGTAGTGACGTTTCTGCCCTAAGAGTCAATAGATATATATATATATATATAGATAGATAGATAGATAGATATTCTTTTATTTTTCTTGGGGAATAAATATCCAAGAGGTAATGCTGCCTTTAACAATAATCAAGTGCTCAACAAAAAAATTAAAAGCCTCTAGATACCTGTTGATTTTGAAATCTGGTGAATTTGTAATTTGAACTAGTTGGCGACTGTGCTTTAGACTATGGGGGTGTAATCTTCTATCTGTGTTTATATTAGTACATCAAGTTGATTTGACGTTTTAAAGTTGTCTTTATACTTGATGATTAGGTCCATAAATACAGAATCCGCGAAATGGAGCTATCATTTACCCAAGGACGTTGGAACTATGAACGATGGGGTGGATTCCATCCTTTGTCAAGTTCTAATGCCAAGCCACCAGGAGTTGAGTTGTGGGCTGTTTTCGATTCCTCATTGGTTGAAATTGATGAAAACTGGAGAAATTTGACTCATGCTCTTTCAGGCCTTTTCTGTGCTTCAATCAACTTCTTGGATTCGACAACTGCTTACTCTGCCCCAGACTGGGGATTCCGTTCATATTCTGGTTACTTAAGATATGGTGCACTTCCACGGGAAGCTGTGTGTACTGAAAATCTTACCCCTTGGTTAAAGCTTCTTCCATGTCGAGATAAAGCTGGGCTAGCAGCATTAATGGATAGACCATCGATTTATAGAGGATATTATCATTCACAGCGGTTAAGATTAACTTCGACTGATTTTGGCCATCTGAAGGAGGGAGCATTGTCTGGGATGGTCCTTGAACAAACATTAACCGTCGTGCTTCAGCCAAGTAAAGGGCGATTTAATTCAGCTCATTCTAGTGGTGGCTCTACATTGTCGCCTGATTGGTCTCTAAGCTCACTATTTGGTAGGAAAATTACTGGAAAATGTGTTCTTGCTAAATCTAGCTCTGTGTTCCTTGAACTAGAGCGAGCATTGGCATCTGAAATTGACAAGCTGGGCAAAGAAAATGAAAGTTTTCAACTGTCTATTCTTCCTGATGAAGTGATGAGAGAAAATTACAACTCAACTCATTCAACATCCTCTACTTTATTTGAATTTTCAGTGGAGAGATACAATGAGCACAATCCTCTTGATGTGGGTATGATTTGGAAGGTTCCACTGACTTGGTCATGCCTTCAAGCGCCGTTCCAAGTGAGCAGGTTCTTAATGGGGAGTGGCAATGAAAGAGGCTCAATTGCTGTTTCTTTATCTTCTATGTCTTCTCACGAAGTTTTGGTAGATTCTCACAATTTATCTTTATTGACCAATGGCAATGGCTGTAGTATGCGGGTTGTTATCTTCCAGATGGTGCCATGGTATGTCAAAGTCTACTATCATAGCTTACAAATTTTCATAGATGGACAGGCAGTGTCAACATCTAAGGTAGTTGAGGATATTCGTGTGTTGCCATCACTGGACAAGGTTTCACCTGGCATGATGGAGATGGTACTTAAATTGCCTTGTGGAACTAAATCAGCTGCCTTAACCTTAGACTTCGACAAAGTATGTTTTCCTAATCCTGATTTTTCTGTATGTGATTATCTAGTTCAAAGGGTTAGTTCCAGATAAGAAAAGCTGGCCAGATAGTGTTGGCTACTTGAAATAACATACTAGAAGCTAATGGCAGGAGAAAACTTTGTAGTCTAGCTGTCTTTATATTACCTTATAAATACAATGTGATTACTCTGCAGGCATTTCTACATATAGATGAGTATCCTCCGGATGCTAATCAAGGATTTGACATTCCTTCCGCTGTGATCAGTTTCCCAGATGTTGTAGCTACTATTAATTACAGTCGAGAGAATTCCTCGAAGATCTCTCCTATGTTGTCTACATTTCAGGTGCAGCTCGTAGAACCTGTGGACTATTAAACATTGGGTTTAATGGTTTTTCTGATCACTTATCTCGCATTGCAGGAAAGGAACATTGTACAAGCATATACTGAAGTTCTGCTTGTTCCTTTGACTACTCCTGATTTTAGCATGCCTTATAATGTCATAACATTCACATGTACTGTTTTAGCCTTATATTTTGGCTCACTGATCAATGTTCTGCGGAGGCGGATTGGCGAAGAGGAGAGAAAGACTGGTATTTTTCTTTCTCTTCACTTTTGCTCATCTTTTCAGTCAATTAAGATTATAGTTGTCAGCTGTGGTCATGTTGCTTTTATGAACTATTAAGTAACTGACTCATGATGAGATGGCTTACAACCAGTTTGAGTAAATTTTATTCATACTTAATGCTTCAAATGTAAGCAGATGAATTGCAATCTTATAAATCTAGCGATTAGTTTTTGCTCTATAATTTTCAGACTTCCATGAAATAAGCCAAAGCACAAGAAATTTTTTTGTAATAAGCAAGCTGCTGTTAGCAATGTATACTTCCACCAATGTTATGAATACCTATGTACGCAATCTCTGATAAGTTGGTTATATCTATCCCTTGCGAGTTATTGTCTTATCTTTTTTTTTACCTATGTTCATCTCTGCAATTTTTCAGATTTCCCTTAACATTATTTTTTTTGTGATTCGCAGCTGATACAAGACAAGGTTTAATTCCTCGATTGCTAAAAAGGTTAAAGGGACAAAAATCAGCAAATGGAGAACCTCAGAGTCCTCAATCATCCTCTGTGTTAAGCCCAAAGCTATTCATCAAAGTTTCATTGGTTGCTGTAATTGCTGTTTGTTGGCATTATTTAAACAGGGAGTAGCTTAACATTTTGGATAATTTGTAACCCATATATCACTGTTTTTTTTGTAAAATTTTGTTGCTTCATCATCAAAATTTCCATCAAACTTGCTTTATTCCTCACTGGTACTTCAACTCTTTACTGTATTTAGTCGGTCCCATTGGATGTAATCAATATTTCTCTGTGAGGCTAGTCATTTTTAAGATATAGTTTAAGAATTAATTAGCTAGCTGATTTGTGCTATCTTTGTATAGAAATAGATGAAGGTTAATTTTATTTTTTTGGAAAAAAAGTTATAGGGTATTTTACTTGTGCTTGCAATTATTAAGGATGAGGAATATGAGTAGGAATTGGTATGTACTTGTGCTGCTTCGTTCCTGTCATGAATGGATTCTTACAAATTCTTAATTCTGTGATGGATGCAGCAAAACAAAGCTTTGGTGGCCCTCATTCGATTCAATCCTCCACAATACGTATAGTTTATTCATTTCAAAGCATTTATAAAGGTTGTACATTCTTATGCACCCACCATCAATCTATTACTCTGTTATGTTATATATCTAGTGTGCATTTATGTATTATGTGTGCTAGTGGTGGCTCCTTGCTTCTCTTACCAATGCATTGCTCTGTCTTGTAAATTTTCATCACTGGGTGTTACACTCTTTTGTGTGCTTAAACTGCCCTCTTTTGAGAGTACTAATCATTTCATCACACTCATTTTAATTACCACCTTATTAATCAAGTGTTTTGCGCCATCAAATATAATCATCATCATTATCATCATTGTCGCTCGTTGTCGTCGTCATTGCCACATGCACAACTAAGTAGTGATTGATTGTGTGTATTTTGTATTGCCAATTACACAAAGATTTCATTCGTTACAAAGAACCCATTCACCAAAATTATTCATTGAAAGAACTACTCAAATTGTGGATAAAGTGATTGACGTGCATGATCAGTATTTAGTAAACTAAAATATGTTGGTTGTAAATCATATTTGTTCTTGGTCGTATGAAGCTACTGCAAATGCAATAAATTTCACCAATGCATTCTTTCATGCATTTAGTACATTGGTTTTTTCTCCTCTCATGAAACCACTGTAAATGCAATATCCCACCCTATACATTCTTTGATGATCCATTGCTCAAGATTTAGTGCATTGGTTCTTTCTGCAACCACTGTAAACACAAAAGGTAAAAGATGAAAACTCATAGATTCCACTCCACGGCAGTACTAAACATCTAAGATGGTCGGTCTCTTCTTCACTGACCAGAGCTCAGACTCCAATCCAATCATGCTAAGAAGCTTGTACAATTCTTCGTATCTTGCCCTACATTTTGATGCCTCTTTTTGACTGCCGTCTTGACTGCCATTATATTGTTCTCCCTCTTGTTCATTGTTTTAGTAAGTATATATATATATATATATATATATCTAGGCCTATTGAGTCATTGGCTCACTAGAAAAGAGGCACCTCTGCCATTTTTGTCGTTCACATATTTGTAACAAATAATGGCATGCTGTCTTTATTATTTTTTCTTGTAAATAGAACATGGATACCCTTTTTCTTATTGCTGAATTATTGCATGGCCTCAAGCACAACTTATCAATTGAACCAACAACTAAAAATATGAGGAAATGAATTCATTTGAAGTATAAAATATTGATATATTAGGGTTTAGCTGGGGAGCCGCATACCTCCTAAAGATCTAATAGGGACAGGAAAAACCAGGTGTTTTAAAAACCGGACTGAACCGTCCCGTTAGAGTTGGTTTCTGCATATAAAGTTTGTCTATTGTACCAAATGCAAGCAAACCTGGATCTACCATGCACTTCTTTTTTCTAAAAATAAAATAAAATAAATAAATAAATAAACCGCTCTGGCGGTCGGTATTTTGTTAATTTTCATATGATTGAACCGGATTCCAATATGAGCACATGACCCAAACCATCCGGTTCACTCGGGAAGTGGCTTCCCATTCTTCTATGTCTCTGACCCCATTCCCTCGGCGCAAGACGAACGAAAGGACAAAAGAGACATATTTCTTTTATATTCTAGATTATATTTACGATCATATTTCAGATTATATATATATATATAGATCCAATATTACACTTATCCATATTCAATTGGTTGCTCCATGCTATAATTTCCTTACAAATAAATCATTAACTTTACATGAGAATAATAGTTACAAAAAATTCGTCAATAATATTTTAAATGTATCACAAAAATTATTGTTATAAATTTTTAAAAAATTGTTCACATTATTGTCGACAGACCCAAAAACAATTTGTACATAAACAATAAAAAAAGATACAAAAAATTTAAAATTGAGTAGTGATATGGTTTACCTCGAAGTGGAAGGAAAGGATCTATAACCTGATCTTAATTCGTTGAGTGAAGGAGATGACGATGATGACGACGATCAATGTAAACAGATTTTGTCGTCAATGATAACTTATTTTTACATAATTCTAGCTAGTTATCTATAATTCTATCCATCCTTCATATAAAATATATAACTATGGTTTTTAGGGCTTTGGGAGGAAGTCAATTAAATTTTAACCTCACCAAGTGTTATAAGTGGATGATTTTAGTAGTTCAATGATATTTTAAGTAAGTGATTTTTTATATTATAAGTAGGTTATCCCTTAATAATAGTGGATATTTTGTCATGTGTTACTACTTTCACTACAAAAAAATTCTCTCATTAGCAACATGATGCAAAATCCGGCACTAATGTGAAGAAAATTTTGGAACGATATTTATTGTGCAGAATAAAGAGCTTTATTGACAAATTTGTTGTTACTAAATCCATGTTTTCTTATCAAGTATGGCCAAATCTGGGGGCTCTGATGCCCTCAAATATTCATATCTATACATGATACTAATTTTTGATGCAATGGATTAATACTGCTTAATGGTATCAACATGAATATATATATATATATATATATTATATATATATATATATATATAACAAATCAGAGAGCAAATGATCATTTAATAGTATTAATGGCAATTAGGAGAGGAATAATTACAAACAATCAATGAATTCTTCCATGAAACAAGGGAGAAACTGGCACAAAATGGCTTAATTTTTATTGTTATACATGTAAATCAAAATATAAGCCTGACCCATTTCCCATTTGTGATCCTTCTTTGCACTTGTTCAATCCTCTATTTTGTTCCTGGTGGCTGACTTCTCTCAGAAACCAAAGCAAATATTGAAGTTGCAAGCTGGTTGATGGCCTCAGTGAGGCCATTGATGGCCTGCATGCTGCTCTCTGCCTTTGCCTCTTCAATCTTGAGCCTTCTCTCTTCTATGTCAAGTAAGCTTTTGTGCCTCTTCTCCTCATTCTCCTCACACTCCATGAGTGCCTTCTCTATCATGGAAGCACTCTTTGAGATGGCAGAGCCCAGCTCATGTGTAGTGCTTGAGCTGCTGCTGCCCTCCCCTTTCCTCCTCCTCTTTGTTGGTGAGTTTGAATACTCACTCGCATCTGAATCTGAGCTATCAATGCATGTATCCCATGTACAAATGGGATAAGAAACAATCAATATATACATATATATTACCAACTACCAAGTACGGTACAATCATGAGTATAACATGAAAAACATTTTAGTTGCACCAAAGAGAGATAATAGTTCTCGCAAGTGGTAGCACTGATAATATAAAAGCCAGTTGTTCTCAAGACATTCATAAATCACAAAATTGTGGTATGAGTACGAGAGAGTAAATGAAGAGAAAAGAACAAGTGAGACCAAAAGAAAATGGCAATGGAGGGAGTGGAGAACTTGGTCAACTATCACTTGTCCCAAGAAATGAACAGATTTAAAGTAAAGTTGCCACCAATAAAACAAAACAACGCAGTGAGGGGGGAGGTGTACCCAGAACTGTAAAAGCCTGCGGAAAAAGAAGAAGCAAAGCCATTGAAAGGTAAAAATCGAACAGCCAGCTGGGCATGGCAATGGCCAGGAAAACGAGACAATTTACCGATCAGCTCCATGGATTTGGAGGATCAAATGCAGTGTCTTAATGATAGGGAAGCCATGAATGTCACCCCTAGCTATGCTATCTGCCCACCAAATTAGGTTTGGAGTCTGGACCAGTTCATAATCACACACAATATCTGTAACATGACTGTTTAACGTACACTAACTAGGATCAATCACTCATCAATTTATAACTTGTAGTAACCAAAGTAATGACACATTTGCAGCTGTTTGCTCATCTTTTCACATGTTGGTATGCATTGTGGGTATTGTCTCGTTGATCAGAAAGAATTATTTTTACCATGGTGATGATCAATGTCAGGAGTCCAAACAAAAGCACAGGACACGAGTGGGACGAATATTACCTAATGGCGGCATTGCTTGGGCAGGAGTTGGAACAGGACCATGCAGAAGAGGAGGTGGTCTGGCAAGGCCGGGATCAACCTTATGAGATGGAGGCATGAAGGAAGAGCTTGGAGCTTCAATGGCAGCGTGATGAGCAGCTACACCTTTGCTCGCAGAAACATGGGCAGTACTGGGCAATGCTTCTTTTGGGGTGTCTCTCCTCTCCACCACATCAACCAAAGCCTCAAATATTTGAGGCAATAGATTGGAGGGCAAGTTCTTCTCCTTCCTCTCATGCCTCTCAAGCTTCCAATATGAAGCGCCACCACTCTCCACTGCCTTCCTCTCATGGTCCCTCACCTTCTTGTAGTCTCTCATGAGATTATCCCATCTGTCATTGCATTGGTTTTGGCTTCTCATGCAGCCATTCCTCCAACAATAGTCCTCCACCCACTTCCACCTCTGCTCTGCAGGCTTGCTCCTCCCTTCCCTCTCACTCCCTCTGCTCATCCTCCTCTCATCATCCATCTTCTTGGCTGTGATGAGAACCAATGTCTCATGGAGTGTCCAGTTGCCTTTCCTGTACTCCCTCCCTGTGCTGCTCTTCTCCCCTTCAATCACAACGAGGTCATTGCCTTTCTCAGCCATGATATATGGGCATATAAGCAGATGTTGGAGACAATTGATGCGTGGGGAGAAAGGTGGGAGTGAGGGAGTGATGAGCTAATGGAGATTGAGAAAAGGTGGTGTAATGTTGGATGGTCCAAGGCTTCTTCTATCACTATCACTTTCAAGTAGTTTCAACACCACCCTCCAAACTTTTGTTCTACTAATGTGTAGTGTGGCTGTTCAAAGAAGGGTGGAAAGGAGGCAAAAAACATTAAAGAGGCCCATATAAATGCATCTGCACACCCAACCGGCAGGGCTCTGACCTCGTGAGTATGGAGCAGAGAGGAGAAGAGAAATCTCAACAATGCTTACACGAGAGCAAGAGATGTTGGGATGGCAAGCTCTCTCTCTTGTTTTTAACAATGCTTACATGAAAGCAAAAGATGTTCGGATGGCAAGCTCTCTCTCTGTTTTTTTAACACCTACCAAATTGCTTTTGTTTCTCACCCGCTATAGACCATGGAACCATGATGCAGGCAACCCGTAAAAAGACTTCAACAACTAAACATTCCTCTAAACCAGGACGCACAAAGTAAAGAGAGTAATAACAGGAGGCAAGAAATAATCGGGGAGGGGTCAGGGAAGAAAGGGAAAAAATGATTCAAGGAGGAGAAAATCAGGAGACCATCATGAGGGGTGGCCAAGCAAATCCATTCAAACTGACAGTTTCAACAGCCCCAAGAAAAATCCCATGATAAGAGGTAATAGCACCCATCATCAAGAGAAAACAGCACCACTATAAGAGATGATATACAGGGAGGATGATGGGATATAGAGAAGGATGGGGAGTGAGGCAGAGAGAAGGTGCGTTGAAGGGCCTTTTTCTAGGAAATGGAGAAGATGGATCGTGGAAGACAGCCACCTTATTAATGAAATCTGTGAAAGGGAGAGACACCCAAGTAAGCTAATCATTTGCCCAGACCTTCCTCAATTTCAAACTCACTTTACGTCTTCAATCTTTTCTTAGAAAACCAAAAATCTTTTTACTATCCCAAAACATCTCTTTCCTTCGTTTTCTCCACTAAATTATTCACATTGTTCACCTTGTTGACATTGGTTTTCCTTACTCTCTTAGATAACTCCAAATGTTTAGCTAAGTTAAGCTAGCTCTTACTTCATTTTCCTCATTTTTATCATCAACATCAACATGTGAACTAGTAAACGGCAATCTGAACAGATAAGTTTTGTGCAAATTAACTGCAGTAAATGTGTCAGGGAGGTGTGAGCAAGCGGCCTAAGGGCTAAGTCCTGTCTGAGCAGTGACAGGATGGTGTATGAGAATCACACGAGGAAACTACTTTCTTTGTTATGGCAATGGGTGGGAATCCAAACTGGAATCTGTCAGATTTTAAACCATCATTTCCAGCTCCAGCCTGGTTCAACATTGACCAGATTAAACTTTTTTCCCCCCTATCCTCTCTTCTTTGCCAAATCTTAGTACCTTCAAATGGGTATTTTTATTATAAACAAGGTAGTTTAATATTTGATTTCCATGGTGTTCTTGATCACCACTCTCAACTGCATGTATTTAAGGTGCACCACAAAACAAGGAACCACAAAATTCAACGGACATCCTTTAAACTTATGAATAATCATATACTATGAAGGTTTTTATACATCTTCTCCCTTGCATAGTTGATGTCTAAATATCAATGATTTCATTATACAGATTATCCATTATATACATATTAAAAACCAACTTTAGAAGTAAATATGTGTACGAGTGTATAATATAAGGATATACACATTTTTTAAAGAAATTAGATGAACATGTTTTTGAGATTGTTATGTATGAAGACCATTCATGGTAATCTCCTTCGAGAATTTTTGACAACGTCTAAGATTGAAAGAGAGAATATTAATTTGTCTATCAATTAGTAAACAACTGGTACTATCTGATCAAGGATTTATCTTGCAATATGTGAGGCCATTCATAGTATTATTCATGAGGTAGGCTGCAATGTTATTGGTGATTGTTTTAATGTCAATGAGTATGTTCTTGTGATTGTGCTATTATAAATACTACTTATCGCATTCTTCATTTAACATCTTATAAAAGAATATACACTCATATTATCCACAATTATATCAATTATATATTTTTCATGAAAAGAAAATAATTAATTAAAACATCTTCACTTGCTATCCTTACTAAGCACCAATATTTTTCATACTGTTACATCAGTAAATGGGGTATGGACGAGTGTCAACCGTTTACCTTCGGATTAATGACATGTTAACCGCTAATTCTAACCTAATTTTTAGAAAAAAACACACAATATGATTCATATCCTCATAAAAATGATGAAAAATTAATAAAGAATGTAATCGAGTTAGCATTGTTTTGTGTAATAAATATATACACGTATGTATGTATGTATATATTCAAGGAAAGGTATAAGGAGAACGTGACAAGTTAGTGGAGAAGTGGTATTTGAGTATAATCGCGTAAAAACGTATGCAAACATAAACAATGCCCTTATCCGTTGATTAGTTGATGAGCGGTCAGCCTAATTGTCCGGGTAGGTTACATGGTAACTAAGTTGAGGCTAATCAATTATTTGTGTGGTGCAATTAAATTAAAAGGGATGGAGGGGTAAAACGGACATTTTGCGGGGGACTGCAGGTAGAGCCTGCTCCCCCTGGCACACTCCCACTTCCCTGCACCGGCCAATAAAGAGGGCTGGGGGCATCGGCCACGTCGGCAAACGACGACGTGGCGAGTGCGGCCGAGAAAAGGGGATGCCTTTGGACCGAGAAATTGAGCACGACACGTCTCTTTCCCGGGTGGGGCCCTCTCTGTTTTGTCCGCCACCGCCCCGTGGGGTCCGCGCGCTCTGTGAACCGCTAAAGGGGAGCAGGGGCGTTTTGGTCATTTGAGGCATCGTGCCGTCCCATTCGCCCATTTATGCGTGCTGGGCCCCCGTGGTCCTCCGGGCCACGCCCCCAACTGCTCCTCCCACCACCAATCCAACGGCTGCTGCTTTGTCTACGGTCTACGCATGCATGGGCCCGCCAACGGGCTCGGTCCATCGCGTCGACACGTGTCATCGATGATTCAGGTAAGAGCTACAATAAATATGAGTCGATTCGTTAAGGCATTTTATTTGTAACATAATTTGAACAATCAACGTGATTGATTAAATATTAATCTTAAAATTTTAGTGCTTTTAGTGAACAAATATATTCAATATTTGTTTCAATATAAAATTTGTTACTCATTAAGTATTAGGTCAAACAAATCCGATAGTTAATGTATACAAGCGGAAGGATAAAAAGAAAACCTTATATTATCAAAGCTGGGTAATTAACTAGTGGATAAACATAAAATAATAGCATGAATTGGGGACTAATACTTAACGTCTGCTACTATATTCAGAGCAAATACCAAGAGATATGTGCTCGTGATAAACACTAATTATTTTGCATGCATGCACGTGCAAATAAGAGCACCACGTGTGTCTAGTTTTCTTTGCTCTGGTTGCTTTTTTAATAATTTTTATATTTGGCGTAGATAATTCATGCATGGTCTATATACTCAAACTTTGGATTCTCGGTATCTTATGGAGTAGAGTCGACACAAAGTCATTTATATTAAAATTTTAATCATGTAAATAAAAAATTATATAATATTACTCTTTTGATATTTAAATTAATTATAAATACATGATTTATATTGCTTAAAATATTAATTTAGCTTTTCTAAAACAAAAATATTATATTTTGATAACTTTTATAATATGACTCAAGAATTCAATTACTAAATTAGTTATTATAAAGTAATTTGTAGAATTGACTCGAAAACTACGGAGTTGACTCTTAGAGTTTAAAAGGACTTTTAAAACTATGATGTTATACAACCCAAGTTGTTGCTCATCATAAAATATCACAAAATATTTAAAAGGAAAAAATTAAAGTAACTACACCTTATATAAGTTGTGTGATTGTGAGCTACACCTTAGCATACACATTGAATTTTAACCTTTTTAATGGATCTCATATAATGAAGTTTTATATACATGAAATGTAAAATGTATAATTAGCATGAGGTAGATAAAATTATATATATTTTTTACATCAATGACTTTCTTTTATATAAATATATATATTTAAAATGCACTAGTTTAAAAATATTTCAAAATTAATTTTTATTATAATTACTTTGATAATTAAGATAAAAGAATTAGAAGAGTTAGGTTGAGTTGAAAATCAATAATTACCTTTATTATTTATTTTTTATTTATATGTATTGATTATGAATTGTTGGACCATTAAACTGCTCCAAATAAAAGACATAGCTTATATATAAAAACTATAAATAAGCTGATGTAACTCATCTATATTAGGCTTTATTCAAATAGAAAATAAAGTGACCCGTTTATTTTTTGGTCAAATTATTATCTTCAACTTGTCAATTGTTACTTTATAAGCTTTTGTCAGTTTTGTATATGAAATAAAAAAATAAGTAACAAAATTTTCTTGAAATTTTACAATAGAGTCAACTCCAAATATACTAAGTGACCGTTGTTTCCAAATTGACACAATTATATCATCTACTCTAATTGTTTAATACAACAAAATAATTAATGTAGTAATAAGTATCTATGCAATATTTGTAACACCCCAAATCCTGTTTACACTTAAAACCAAACCAGAATGTCACTTGTCCTAATCAGGTTGGCTAACATGTATCCAATCCTGCAAATCTACTTTCGGCATTTCAAGATGGAAGATGTTTATCGCTATATATAGATGGATGAACAAAAATAAACCTAACATGCAACTACATGAATGACATGATAACTAATTTATACGAAAAATAATAACGATAAGAATTGATTAAATGATAAAGTTGATAAATATATATATATATATTATTATTATTATTATTATATCACACATAGATATTCACACAAAATTTTAATCTGCTGCATAAATCATTCTAAATCTTGGGTCTCGACTTATTTGCTGTACTTATTCAATATCTAAATATATTTATCAAAACATGTAAATTCAATTGTCATATTTTATATTACATCACATCATTCCCAATATAATGATAACATAACACAATATTCTATCGTTTGACATGTGTGCAAGAGACCTCATTGCTTCTTCGTCCAGGAGAGCTTATCCTACTCATGATCATCACTTACATATATTATAAAAGCATGTTAGTAATGAGTGTTAATGGTCCAAAAATATAACTAATATTAAACTGGCTATGAGAGTTAACTATCATATAAAAGAAAACATCGTGAAATCTCTGAGGACATCTATTGAATTGAAATCATCTTTAACTGAACTGATCTAATATTTAATAGAGACTTCACCTTTATCATATAAAAGTTATATTTGATAAATAAAATGATTATTCTTATAATAATCGTAAAGTAAAATAATGGATCAATAAAAGATAATCGCGTAGAAATTACGCGATAGCATAATTAATTAAATAAAGAAGTGTTGAACCTTATCGAATTAAATAAATTAATTAATGTGGCATATATTAAATATTTAGTTGCATGCATTTTCGACGCGAGTAAAATTATACTAATGTATAATTTTATGCCCCGTTCATATTAGGGTTAGCGGATTACAGTCGGACGAACCCGCAAGTCAGGTACGTATAATAGGTAGAACATCGTATTTTCCTTGTTGGTAGCCTAGGTCGGCCTGAGCCCAGATTCGACCACCATGCACGAAGTGCAACCGGGGTTAAAGAATTGACTCAGTCCGACACTGGGTCGTGTTATGTGTGTGAATCTTGTAATGCATCGATATTGTTTTGGAGTAGTGATAGCCGCCCCATAAAAAGGCTACGGCCGGGGTGAGTGAGGCACAACGATTCCTCCATCGCACTAGAGTGCAGTGATTGCCGCCCCATAAAAAGGCTACGACCGGGGTGTGTGAGGCACTGGCACTGAGTGCAGTGATAGCCGCCCCATAAAAAGGCTACGGCCGGGGTGTGTGAGGCACTGGCACTAGAGTTGGCAGTGAGAGCTTCCCCACAAACGGGGCATAGCGATCACCTGAGTGCAGTGATAGCCGCCCCACAAAAAGGCTACGGCCGGGGTGTGCAAGGCATTGGCACTGGAGTGCAGTGATAGCCTCCCCATAAAAAGGCTACGGCCGGGGTGTGCGAGGCACTGGCACTAGAATTGGTAGTGAGAGCTTCCCCACAAATGGGGCATAGCAATCACCCGAGTGCAGTGATAGCTACCCCACAAAAAGGCTACGGCCGGGGTGTGCGAGGCACTGGCACTGGAGACGGTAGTGGTAGCCTCCCCATAAAAAGGCTACGGCCGGGGTGTGCGGATCACAGCGGACACCTCCTCCGCATTGTTTTGGAGTATAGCGGAATCGCTCCACCGCATATTAAAATAAATATATGAAAATGGTGGAATGTACTTGTTTGTTTTATCTATTATACTACTTAGTGTTGTAATCACTAACGCGGAATTGCCTCCGCAGGTGTGCAGATCCGAGATTAGATGATTGACAACTAGAGCATGGAGCAAAGTAATATGAGGACTCCTTTTTGTTATTTAATTGAGGAATAAGTGTGGCTGCTGGGAAACGGTCCAAGACTGTGGGATTTTATTATAAGTTATGATTTCTAATAATGTTTGACATAATTGCTTTAAATTTGAGTAACACCTAGCCAGTTAGGCCCACAATATTATCATGAAAAATGACGGGTCGTTACAGGTGGTATCATGATAATATTGTGGGCCTAACTTGCTAGGTGTTACTCAAATTTAAAGCAATTATGTCAAACATTATTAGAAATCATAACTTATAATAAAATCCCACAGTCTTGGACCGTTTCCCAGCAGCCACACTTATTCCTCAATTAAATAACAAAAAGGAGTCCTCATATTACTTTGCTCCATGCTCTAGTTGTCAATCATCTAATCTCGGATCTGCACACCTGCGGAGGCAATTCCGCGTTAGTGATTACAACACTAAGTAGTATAATAGATAAAACAAACAAGTACATTCCACCATTTTCATATATTTATTTTAATATGCGGTGGAGCGATTCCGCTATACTCCAAAACAATGCGGAGGAGGTGTCCGCTGTGATCCGCACACCCCGGCCGTAGCCTTTTATGGGGAGGCTACCACTACCGTCTCCAGTGCCAGTGCCTCGCACACCCCGGCCGTAGCCTTTTTGTGGGGTAGCTATCACTGCACTCGGGTGATTGCTATGCCCCATTTGTGGGGAAGCTCTCACTACCAATTCTAGTGCCAGTGCCTCGCACACCCCGGCCGTAGCCTTTTTATGGGGAGGCTATCACTGCACTCCAGTGCCAATGCCTTGCACACCCCGGCCGTAGCCTTTTTGTGGGGCGGCTATCACTGCACTTAGGTGATCGCTATGCCCCGTTTGTGGGGAAGCTCTCACTGCCAACTCTAGTGCCAGTGCCTCACACACCCCGGCCGTAGCCTTTTTATGGGGCGGCTATCACTGCACTCAGTGCCAGTGCCTCACACACCCCGGCCGTAGCCTTTTTATGGGGCGGCAATCACTGCACTCTAGTGCGATGGAGGAATCGCTGTGCCTCACTCACCCCGGCCGTAGCCTTTTTATGGGGCGGCTATCACTACTCCAAAACAATATCGATGCATTACAAGATTCACACACATAACACGACCCAGTGTCGGACTGAGTCAATTCTTTAACCCCGGTTGCACTTCGTGCATGGTGGTCGAATCTGGGCTCAGGCCGACCTAGGCTACCAACAAGGAAAATACGATGTTCTACCTATTATACGTACCTGACTTGCGGGTTCGTCCGACTGTAATCCGCTAACCCTAATATGCTGATGTCTCTCTCAACATTTTTTCACTTCACTTTCTGGTCTTGGGACTACTGTTATATCCTAAGCCCTTTTTCTTACTTTCATATCCACTCGCATAGCATAGTTGTTAGTATTTTTGGCTTAAGAGTGGCACATGCCACTTGCATAGTACGATTGTTGGTAGCTTTAACTGGCACATGTTGCTAGTATAACATGGTTGTCGGTATTTTCAGCTTACAGCTAGCACATGCTACTTGCGTAGTATGGTTGTCGGCGGCTTTAACTGGCCATATGGTTGTCGGTACTCCCGACATCGACTAGCACATGCCACTTGCGTAGCATAGTTGTCCGCGGCTTCGACTGGCACATGCCGCGAGCATAACATGGTTGTCAGTATTTTCGACTTACAGCTGGCACATGCCACTAATATAGCATGGTTGTCGGCGGCTTCAACTGACACATATAGTTGTCGGTATTCCCGGCATCGACTGACACATGCCACTTGCGTAACATGGTTGTCGGTGGCTTCGAGTGGCACGTATGGTTGTCAATATTTTCGACTTATGACTGGCCATGCCACTTGCGTAGCATGGTTATCGGCGGCTTCGACATGGTTGTCGGTGCCTGCACATGCCCGCTCGCGTAGTATGGTTATCAAAAATCGTAAAAACTAGGTAGGGATGTATATAATAAGCCTGAAGACAACTTGTGATGGATCTTATTTTAAAAATATACTCGAGGGATCTCATCCTCGAGGGTTATTAATTCGGAAAACTATTCAAATAAGTGGCTCGAGCGAAGTAGGATCTAATAAAATACCACTCAACTCATCCTTCAATCTTTAAAGATTAAATTACAATAAAATAAAACAACAAACTCGTCTTACAATCTGTAAAAATTAAATCAGGATAAAATAGAACAATAAATCAAAGGCAAGTCCTAAACGAACCTGGTAGAAGCTCCGAGCGTGTCTTAATGCTTAAATGGTGAGCTTCTACTCCGTACCTAATCGTCAGTCAGTCATGCAGTGACAGCGACGTGGTCGTCTTGAATAAGGATTGTAAGGAAAAAGAGAAGAAGAAAAAGAAGAAGAAAGTTGGGTGAGAAGAATGGTGGTGGTTGAATGGTGACAATAAATGTAGAATATATAGATGTTAGGGGGAAGAAAACGAGTGTTCGTCTCAGAAAAATGAATAGTCAGTTGAGAAAACGAATGGTCATCCGAGAAAAATGAATGATTGTCTCGTAATTATGACTAAACTTGTCTGAAAATAACATTCGAACCGACCAGTTCAGATTATAAAACCCTGATTTGAATCACGGGTTTCACAATATTGATAGTAATCAAATTAAATATAAATATAGAACTCATAAAAAATAGGCAAGCTGACTATGGCTATACGTGACTAGTTGGGCTTTAAAACCTCTATTGGGCCCATATAAGCTGCACATACCATATAAGCTGATTCTAACTTTATAAAAAAAATTTAATTACTTTTGGATTTTATTTTTGAAAATAATCCTGAATAATAATAATAATAATAATTATTATTATTATTATTATTTTTAATACAATCCCCCTTACACATACCCACACACACACAACCACCCCCCCCCCCCCGCCCCCCCTTAAGTCACACACTCACCCAACACGCACACACAAACACAAACCTCACAACCACTAAGGCTACTAAACGAGCGAGTTTTGAACATGCATGCTCAAATTCTACTCAAATATTTTTTATGTTGTTCAAGCTTGACCCGAGCTCGAATACACATAAACTATTTAATTTTGACAAGCTCGAACCCAGCTTGTTTGTAAGTTCGAAATCGACTCAATTGTAAAGTGGAAAGTAACTCAAAAATGAAGTATAACTAGCTATATTAGTATATGTATGTATATATATATATATATATATAAACATAATATAAAGACTATATTATTATATTATTTTATCGAGTTGAGTTCGAGTCGAGTTATGAGTCGATTTTGAGTCGAGTTCGAGTTATAACCGACTCGAGTCGAGTCGAACACTGCCTTGCTCAAACTTGGCTTAAAGGATTCGAGTTCTACTCGAGTTTGAGCTCGAACATTTAAATGTTGAGTTTCAAATCGAGTAGAACTGAGCCAAACGCCAAATACTTACGAGCTGGCTTGCTCAATTAACAGCCCTAACAACCACGATTAGTGAGGTATTGAACCCCACTCATAAATTTTTTAGCCACTACACTACAAACCAAGATCTAAAATAGTCCTTAATTAAATGCATTTGATTATTCTTAATTTTCTCTATTTGATCCCATTACAGAAATAACTTAGACAAATGCTCTAAACAAATTTTCTTGAACCCATAAATCATAAACCTAAACCTTAAGTTCTAAACTCAATTTGACTTATTAAACTCAAAGTATCTATTTTATTTATTGTATATCAAAAAATGGGAACTCAAAATTGATTCAGTATATCATGGAATGGTGTTAAGTTTAAATCCACTTGGAATCATTTGTACTATTTTTTTCAATTCAAAAGTTGAAAAAAATATCGAAGTAACCGAATGATAATGGTCTATATAAAAAGTTCCATTCCAACTAGAGACATTGAATTAATTTGGTTTTTACTCCTAATAATAAATCCAAGTGTTGGAACAAGTGAAAAGAATTGAATAATAGACATTAGCATGATTAATTTCCCTATTTATCTTTTTTGATTAGCATGAAAATATTAGTGTCAAATGATTCTAGAACCTTGTCAAGTTAACAATGATCCTCAACTTCTCATTAGCCGAGCTAATTTATAAGAAGTAATTAATTATAATTTTTAATGATAATAAATGAGACAAAAACTCACAAAAAAATCCAAGACAGTAAAACAAAACACTACAATAGAATAGGACATCACTGACGACAAATTTGACATTAAAACCGTATATTTATCACAGAAATATCATTATTTAAATTTTCTTCTTGTCACTTGTTTTCTTCTAGTTAAGTGTAATAGCCCAAATACAAACGAGTGAGTTTAAATTATTTTTTAAAAATATTTAATTCAAATTGAAGGTCTGCATGTATACTCCAATTAATATACAGGATCTTAACTTAGCTGGATGGGGAGCGAATTTGTGATACATTATAATTTAGCCATCTTAAAAAATTAAGCCTTTTAAATTTCTTTTCTTGACTCGTGGATCTTGTCTTACCCAGATAAATATTTGATACGAGACTAATTTTTGAATAACAAATGAAGAGGAAACCACCGTATATTTTTTGTTTTAAAAGATAAAATCCCAATGTATCCCTATCATATATATGCAGCCAGCTAGCTTGCTTTGAATTGAATGAACATTGGTCCATGCACAGTGGTCCGTTGACAGACTTTGGGGACATTTTGCAGGCAATTGTGCCTGTCCAACCCATCTCTTTCATTCATAGGTACGGTTACCCACTGGAGAGCTTATTAGCGTGCATCCCTCTCTTTCTCATTCGTAACTTCTTCTCAACTTCATTTTGATCTTGGGCAGGTGGCGTTTCAATCAGTACTTACAGTTTTAAGAGTTGTTGTCTTTCATTGTAACTTGAATATATCATTGGAATTGGGCATTGTCACACTGATAGACGCAGTGCGACAAGTGCGCGTGTGAGCCGGCTCTAAGGTGTTGTTTATGTTAGTTTTTTTATTTAATTTGGGAAAATATAATAAATAATCATGTTTAAAATTTTATATCACAAACAACCAAAAATTTAAATTTCTATATGATAAAACCATATCTCATATTTTTATTTCACATATTACCACGTCTCCTAATCTTATTTCGCGTATAACTAGTTTTTATATTTTAAATATATTTGATTCATAAAATTTTATTTTATTGACATAAATGCCCTTAATTTAACTCTAAATTTTTTAAACTTATTTTTTCTTACATTCCATATGACAAATGATATTTACAATTTTTTTTAAAAGAATTCTTCAAATTTAAAATATATTAGTTTAAACAAAAATTTTAATTTCTAATAAAATATAATAAGTTCAGATTAACATTTAAAACACCCAAATATATATTTTTTATTTTATTTTATTTAGAATTTTGATCGATTAAATTTCAAACAAAATCTAAAATTTTACATTTTGAACTATAACTAAAAATAATATAATTTTAGAATCTATTCATCATTACCAATCTTTTTACTTTGATATATAAAACAAGTAAAGATTATAACTTCTATTTATTATCATTATTGTTTTGAATAAAAATGAGATTTTATGGGTATTTTTGTCATTAAATAAAAATAATGAGATTTGATCATGATTGATATGAAAATTTAAAAAATAGTTATGTGTGATACAAGTTTGAAAATTTGGCTATTTTTTAAAGAAATATTTGAAATATAGACATCTATGATATTTTCCTTTAATTTCATTCATATTTCGTTTAATGTTTTTTATATGTTTAATGTAAATACAATTCATTTTGTTCTCAAAAAGAGACTATCTCGATCATACTTATTTTCTCTTATTTTAAGAGGCATGAAAATCAAATTATTAATTTTTCTTGAGATTTAGTAATTAACGAGTCCAAATTTTAATGTCATATAGCTAACAAGCAAGGTGATGACAACTAGGCATTTGTTCAAGGCTCTATAATAATTGCTTTTTACACAAAACAAAGGAAATTTCTTTTTGATATTATCAAATAGTGGAAAAATCATGTTTAATTATCAAAAAGAGGAAAGTATAAATTATCTAAAATACCCTCATTTAAAAATTAAAATAAACTGAAAAGACTATAAAAAATAGTTCTTTTACAAAGGGATGGCTTGCAACTGCCCTTTGCTTCAAGGCAGTCAGATCCAATTGCCCTTAGTCTCGGGGGCAGTGGCTAGGCCTTCAACACGATGGTGGCTGATGGCCATTTTTAAATTTTTTTATAAATCTTATTTTAGAAGACAATTTTAAGGATTATAAAAAATATTCATCTTTTCTAGCAATTAGTTTTAAATTTTCCACCATAAGGTAATATACAAAAAGGCCTTATTTTTCCGGTAAAAACTCCAATGATAACTATCATGCTTCATTTTTATTGGGCTAACCTAATACAAGTGATTTACATCCTTAATTAACTAGAGTCAGATTACTACAATAGTACCTGTAAATTGCATTGTACTCTAAGTCTACATGTTTCTAATTCTATTTTTCATAGATGTATCATTTATAATTAAAAAAGATGTTAATTTTTTTACTTTGAGCAAAAGGGTAATTTATTTTATTAAAAGGCTTTTATTTTTTGATCTCTCTCTCTCTCTCTCTCTCTCTCTCTCTCTCTCTCTCTCATATATATATATATATATATATATATATATATATGCTGTAAGATGACAAGGTCTTCACCTTCCACGTAGCAAAATATTTCCCATTAAATTTTAAAATTTTAAACTTTGTGCTCATTGATATCTCATCAATACCAATACAAATCAACGAAAATCAACATCTAAATATTATCAACCAGGCCTCATACTATTTGTTAGGATTTAGTAACTTAAATCCTTAATCTAGATTGATATTGGAACAATAATCAACAGACAATAACCACAAATCATAATAGTCACAAACCTGAAAAATAAATTAGACACTAAATTTTACATAAAAAACCCTAAAGTACAAGAACCACAACGAGAGATGACCTGAATCCACTATGATTATAATCCAAATATAAACACAATATTTACTTGAGAGAACATATTCCCACAATTACAAATCTATCTCCACCAATAAAATTGGTAAAAATCATAGAGTAAATAGAACGAGGATAAAGTTCATCGGTTTAAAATTTGAAGGAGTGACAATCGGCAATGCAGAGAGAATCTCAATCAAAACTTCGTCTTTCTTCAAGCCCTAATGTCCTCCTGTTCTCGAGCCGTTCAACAGTTCCCCCCAAACTCTGTAATGTCATATCAGTATATAAAAAACCATCCAAAGCACATTTCATGCGTAAACCGGACAAAAATCTGCCTACCCGTGCAAACTTGCACTGCTACATTGCAACACTCTAGAAGGAGCACCGTGGCGCGCGTTCTTCTCAACGCCAAGCTTGCCCGGCACCCGGACACGCTGAAACACGGTGTGGTTTCATAATTGGTGGGTGTCAAGGCCCCCTGATGGAGCCTGCATGGGCGCCCACCTACTTTTCCTTCTTCGCACCTGGTCTCTTCCGCTCGCCGTCCATGCTGCTTCCGTTGGTTTTCCATGCTCGGGATCATGGAGGAGTCCAACACAAAAAACTACTGGTTATGAACAAATCAGTAAGAGCACGGGTACTTGCTTAGGAAGAGATTGCATGTGCTTTAACTTCTACCGACTTTCAGGTGTTGGTCATTACTCCCGACATGGCCCTTGGTCATCCATGCATTAACAACTTTTGTGTAGAGCATAAGAAGGTGGACGCCTCTAACATCATAAAACTTGCATACGCACCTCTAATATCACAGTCTAAGGTGCCTAACACAATATGTGCAAAAATGGCCCATCATATGTTTAACAAAATGATCCCCGCGGAAGTTGCATAGATCAATACCCTATTGAAGCTCGCGTTGTCTTAAGTCGATATTTTTTACTGTCTTTTTTAATAGGCAACTAGGGTCCCGACAGAAATACCAACACTTAAAAACAGAGAATAAGTAAAAATCGCTATTCATATGTATGCTGCTGCCCTTCAGTGTACATTGGTACACACCTACAGTAAAACCCAAGCTTCACTAGGATTTTACCCTATTGACTCGAATCAGTTCGTACAATTTGGCCTAATCCAAATTGGATTGATTTCTTAATCGATTGATATTGGTATCTGATTATTTATTAGTATTTATATTAGACTGTTGGTTGTACTGAGTAGATTGAAATAGCTGTTATCGTTGGAGGGACATCTGCAATTTTACAGGGTATTTTTGGGGCAAAGTAAGATGCGCACGCTGATCGGCACAACCCTGTTGACTGTTGAGTCGTGCAATGTTTACAATTTGTTCAGTTTTGTGTACAATAGATTGTCCGGTTGAATTTGTTACACTTACAACTTTGATTCGCTTATTTAATTTTGAATACTGTGTACCAACACGTGTCCCTGAGCTACCACGTGTCAGGCATAGAGGGCAGCCCAAATGGTAGAATCGCTCCCTTCAACCGACCTTCCTCTGTTTTACTCGCCCACCCACAGTATGTTGGAGGAGTTTTCCGACATACTGTACCCCGCCGGCAGGCTGCCACCAACCAAGCTGCCCCCGCCAGATCGACTCATCACTATGTCGGTTACTGACCCCGACAAGTAACCACGGCGACTGCGGTCTGGTTCACCGGGAATTTGGGGCCGAAGTTACCGTTCAGACCACAGTCGTTGATCATGGCTGCCGTCGTTCTTTTACATCGGGACCGACTTCCTCACCGTCCAGGCAACCCTCGTGACTGCCGCATCACGATGGTCAAATGCCACTGATCCCGACTGCTGCTATTGTCGGGATCGCCGTCGGTGTCCTCCAATTGTTTTCCAGCCGCCACCTTTTGGGGGCAATTTCGGCCAACAGGAGATGCTATCGCTTTCACTGTCACTGCCATCTTCACCGCAGTTGCCAACTTTACTGACTAGAACCCTCGCCAGATTGGCCATTGACCGCCGTTTTTGCCGTCGGAGCTTGTCGCCTTTCGGGTTGCTTTTCGACAGGCTGTTGCCACCGTCGATTGTCCCAACACCTTCACCGTCGCCAGCTTTGTCGATCCTGACCACTGGCTGGCCTTATGGCGCCACTGATCCCCGGGACCCTCTCGGGCTTCCACCACCATTGGCGAGCCATCTTTCTGGCTCGATTCTGGCTAGCTTCAGCCACCGTTCGTGTCGCCTTCACCGCTGTTACACTCGCCGTCGACGACTCTATCGTCATCAACCTTTGCTGCTGTCCATTGGGCTGTCGTCGCCGGATTCTTTTCTGGTGCTCCTCCAACGCACGGGCGGGGATGTAACAAAATAGTATCGGAGCAAACTTCTGATTGATCAGTAATTAATTATTATGTTGTATGCCACTGAGTGAAATAGCCGTAGTAAAGTAATTCTCGGGTGACTCTCGTAGGTACGGTCTTTTTTCTGCCACACTAATATATTGTTCCAGACTGATCTACTGGACATGTAGATATGATATTATATCACATATTTCTCTCTAATGGTACAGATAATTATAATCTTGCGAGGTTACGCAGATGTATGTCATCGATTGTTTCTTCTATAAACTCATCTGTAATTGTTTGGTGTACCTACTATTGTTACATACCATGGAGACCCAATTGAAGTGAGATAGCCTCTATGTTTGATGTTTGAGGGTTAAAGTACAGACACTGTTCCTGAGATGCCTGCAACTTATTTATCAGGTATTGAGCCTGTTATTGTATAGATTACTTGAGTCTAACCATAGTTAGATGGATGATGACCCATCACCGTGGAATATGGGTTCTGTTAGTGATCTGACATATTTGTAATAAGTATTGATTTCTGTTACTACCACTGTCTTTGATTTCTTACCTTACATATTGATATAGTATTACTATACATTATTAATGTTATCATTATTGTTACCCTTATTGTTAATATTACTGATTAGATACCGATAATAATACCGTTATTAATATTAATATAATTACTAATACCATTATTGTTGCCGATATTATTATTATTATTATTATTATTATTATTATTATAGATACTGTCATCTATTGTACTAGCCTCCTTGTAAATTTGAAGAGCATAATTTTTTAAAAGAGGAGAATTTGTAAAATTCGAATTTTACTCTGCGATTGTATCCTATCCACCGGACTTGGTTCAGTCAATTTGGCCTGATCCAAATTGGGCTGATTTCTAAATAGAATTTGGTCGGATGAATTTTTTGGGGTTGCAACTTTGATTTGCCTCGTCACTTTGGCGCTTTTGACCGTATATAATATGCACATCTAATTTCGGATAGTTGCATGCTGACACACATCCTCAGGCTGAGAGCAACTCAATGGTGTGTTGTGCAAGTTTTCCGACGGACTTGTCCCCCATCGGCCAAAACACTACTGCCAGTCAACTTGTGACTATGTCAGATACCGATCTCGACGAGGTACCCACGGCCGCTCGAGTCTGATTTGCCGGGAATTTGGGTCCAAAGTTACGGTTTGGACCACAGTCGTTGATCATGGCCACTGCCGATCTCCGTCTCTCCGACTGGCTTCGTCGCCGTCCGGCCACCCTTGTATCCGCCACATCACGGCAGGTCGAACGCCGTTGACCCTGACCACTGTCACCGTCGAGATTGCCGCCAGAGATGCAATCGTTGTCGACTTCACCACCATCATGACCGTCGTCGCCGACTCTACCGACTGGGACCCTTGTCGAACCCGATTGGCCACCGATCGTCTTTGTTGCCATCAGAGCTCCCTGCCTTTTGGGTTGTTTTCGGCTGGCCATGACGTCCGCTGCCGCTGTCATCAACTCAGTCAAGCCCAACCACTGACCAGCCTTATGGTGCCACCGATGATGGAGACCTTCTCGAGCTTCCACCGGCGCCGGCAACCATTTGTGTTGCTTGATTCTAGCTAGCTCTGGCAACCGTTTGTGTTGCCGTCACCGCTGTTGCACTCACCGTCAATGGCTCTATTGTTGTCCTCAAATTCTTATCCGGTGCTCCTCCGGCGATCGGGCACGTTTGGCTATTCGATGCTTTGGACCGGAACTGGGATGTAACACCTCTCGCAGATACTGATGAGGTTGTCGTTCAAGGAAACAGTTGTGAGGGCCAAAACTCCCCCCAACAGTGCGTTGGGAAATATACACTCCAGCGAAAAATAAGCTAGAAAATATTTCCCCTACTCGATGAAATGAATAGGAGACACCCAAGATAAAAATGGATGGAAATTTTCCTCCCAATTTAGAGAAAAGAAAACCAACCTACTCGATCAACTTTGATTAAGAAATCTCTTACAATCAAGTATCGAAATAAAATTTGAGAAAACTCTCCTAACCTAAATCAGATCAATAACAAGATCTGAAAGATACAATTCTTGAGAAATTGAGAAAAATATCATACACCTCAAATGAAAAATGGATCAATCTCACACCCTGGATTACGACCCCACTTCAACTTGAGATGATAAAAAACTTCTCCAAACTCTCCCCTCGTGAGTGAAATCACTCCCCGTTATATGTGGAAAAACTCCACCCAAAACATGTAGAAAATTCTTCCAAAGTGTGAAAAACTTCACCTCAATAAAAATAGAAACTCTACCCAAATGTGGAAAACTCCACCCAAAAGAGTAACACTACTCCCAATTACAATCCACAAACAAAGGTAAAGAAAGAAAAGAAATTAACCATTGTTGATCTTGTCGAAAAACCCGAAGTCATATCTTCACCTCACAACAACAATTTCACTTTCTTCTCCCACATGCACTACTAATAGTGACCCTGTCTACGTAATCCCTCAAGTCTCCCCTAAAGGAGAACACTCCATGGAACTTCCCCAAAGGGAAAAGCACACCGAACACATACCTCTAATCACATATTTATAGACTAGAGATATGAATACCACTTGGAAATGAAGAGCCAACTCCAAACACTACTTCTTGAGCATTGGAATCCTCACTAATGAGTCTCTTCACGTATTCCACAAATTCTCATTGAATTCGTCGTACCTCTTGGTTTATCTTCATGTCTTAACGACTTTCAATGTGACTGAACGCTTTCTCATGGGAGGGAATATCTCAACACAGTGAAGTCAGCACGCCAACATATTGCACCATGTATTCAGGAATGTTACCTAGAATAAAAAATAGTGTAAACATTTTTAAAAAATTAGTAATAAGTTAAAAGCACATCTGCTTCCTAGGTTTTGAAGTCTTTTTGACAAGAGAATCATCCCCCATCAATTTGTTGTCATAAGCAATTAAGATCCATGCTTGTGTAGAGAATTTCATTGTGACAACTCTCCCCTAGGGTTCCACCGACGAGTATCGACACGAAAGAACTGGCTACGGAAGGGGATGTCGGACCTCTAGTGCTTTGTGATGGCTGAGGTGAGGCTGGCAATTGTTGGGGTCATTGTGCGGAGCATTGAGGAGTAGAAGGTGGGGATGAGCGCCAAACTCTGGCCACAATGAGTTGAAGTAAAACGAGCTTTAGCTATGAGCTGTGCTTATCTTTAACCTTGATCTCTATTTATAAAGGGTGAGAGATGAAGGTTACACAATAAGAGTAATTCTCTTTATTACTTACTTATTCGCATTTAAAGAAGTTAATAAATCATTGCTAAGAGGAGTTGCGTGACTCATTGACCTACTTAAGTACAATTGTGGTTCACTGGTTAACTATTTTTTTATAGGGGGTTATATAGTTTTCCATTTAGCAAGGCTGCAAGACGGAAGAAGGTGACAACAACTATGCATTTATTGAAAATTGCATGACAACTATCATGCTTCATTTTTATTGGGTCTGACATATCATATCTTATAGCTCAACCTTATACAAGTGATTTAAATCCTTAATTAACTAGGGTCATATTACCACAACAGTGTAGAGTATATTGTACTGTAGGTTTACACGTTTCAAATTCTCTTAAAAAAATACTTTTTCATAGATGTACCATTTATGTAATAAAAAAAGATGTGAAATTTTGACTTATATATAAAAAAATTCAGGTTAAATAACCCTTCGAGTCATAAATAAATTAATCAAAAAATTAAAAGCTGAATACAAATATATCCATCTTGGCTTAGTTCAAGTAGTTGTTAAACTTTAACCAGAGAAGGTTTAAATACCTCTTTATTATTATGTCTTCATGATAAAAAACATAATAAATTTTAAGATTCCTTATTAGGAGTAATTGAATCATGTTTAGGAATTTGACCAATTTACTTTAATTGTTTTCCTAATTACTCATTAAGTTTACATGATCTACACATCAGTGAAGCTTTAACTCTAAATATCCAGACTCAAGGATATGATATACTTCCCGGAGCTATGAACTTATGTGTCATATATAGAATATGTTTAAAAGAAATGACTACTATAAGTCCAAACTTTAAAATCATGTCACATAAAGGGAAAATTACACTGTCCCAGGTAGATGTTACCAAATCAAATACATCTATTTCTAAAACAATTACATGGAATGAAATAGAATTACCTCAGTCTTGGAAGTTAGAAAATGTAATACCTCCCAAGGTTATACATAGAAAGATTGAAAAAATAATAGAAAATACAAATAGTGATATTGAAATTATTTTTAGTAGACCAAGTATTTCTAGTAGAAATAGTATGTCGAGTCCATCTTGTTCGAAAGAAACTTCAACTAGTATAAAAGGAATTTATATGTTTGATCAATAGATTCCTCATGGAATTGATACTGACGAGCATACATTCTTTGAAATAGACTTAAAAATTAATACATATCGATTTCAACCTGATAGACAAAAATGCTCTAAAGAATTTATGTTACTTAAATATGATAAGTTTAGAAACTGGGATTTTAAAAATCATAGTAAAGAAAAACTAAATGAATATAAAGAAAATTATTATGATTATTTAAATTATTAAGAGTAGAAATTCCATTTGTAGATTGGTTTAATGAGATAAGAAATTTTAAAATCCAAGTTTCTTAAGAAACTAGAAGTTGGGATACTAGTGACCGTAAGACTATAACTAGTAAACACCCTCTAGTAGAAAATATTAAATATGGTAGTATAGAAGCAACATCATATGTAAAAATAGACCAAAAAATGATTGAAGATATAGTAATAGTAATTAAACAAAATAATTATACCCATCATCATTTATAAACATTAGCAAACCATCTTTCCCAAATTTAAGAAAAATGGATGCCTAGAGAAAATGGGAAAGAAAAAGTTATAGAAAATGAAAAAGTAAAACCAGTTTTAATTAAACCACCTATATTATCAAAAGACTTTAATACTAGAAGTCATTTAAATGAAGAATTTATAGAAAAATTAACTAGAAGACTAGGAAATTTAAAAATTACTAAATCTATTAAAGTCATTAGTGAAACTTATAATATAGATAAAATAATAAATCAATTTTCTTCTGAGAGAATTGAAATGGCCAGACCAATGCTGCAACAACCAGTTCCTACAAGAAGACATTATTATCAACAACCTACTCCTGCTTCAGTTCTCTCGAAGAAAATCCAATGAATTCGGCTTTATCCTATGACAGTAAATCTATTTGTGAATGAAATATTGATGGTCAATTAGAAAATCAGATTTTTACAACATTACATAATATATTAATGTATTCAACAATATGTAAATAGCTAATAACAGTGATAGACAAATTACTGAATTCATCGTCGCAGGATTTTCAGGACAATTGAAAGGATGGTGGGATCACTATTTGACATCTATTTAAAAACATGGAATTTTAGGAGCTACTAAGGTAGATCCTAGTACCAATCAAATATTAAAAGATGTTGTTTACACATTAATAACCACTATGTTACATCATTTTGTAGGAGATACAAATACCTTAAAAGAAAGGACTCAAGAATTAATTATGAATTTAAGATGTCCAACATTAACGCATTTTAAATGGTATAAAGATACTTTTTTATCCTTATTATTCCAAAGAGATGATTCTATACTTGATTTTTGGAAGGAAAATTTTCTACCAAGATTACCTCCTTTATTTGCAGAAAGAATTAGAAATAAAATAAGAAATCAAAACAATGGTACTATACCATATGGATCATTTACTTTTGAAAAATTAATAAATGACGTAGTTACTGAAGGTTTAAGTGTATGTAATGATTTGAATTTAAAAAATCAACTTAAAAATAAAAACTTGTAGGAAAGAAGGAATTGGGATAGTTTTGCAAACAATTTGGAACCTCTATATCCCCAATTTCCCCTTCTACGAATAAAACTATGAGTAAACGACCTTTTATTAAAAGGAAAAATAAACCTATGATAAAAAAGGGGAAAAAAATGCTAAAGGTAAAAAAGAAATAACAAAACCTCAAAACAAGACTAATAAACCTAGTAGTTATAGACCTATTGTATGTTGGGATTGTGGTCAATTATGACATACAAGAAGTAAGCATAAATTAAGAAAGAAAATTAAAGAATTAAATATTCCTAATGATGAAAAAGACAATTTTTTATCTATATTAGAAGACATAAGTGATACATCAGAGTATGATGCATTAGAAATAGATGAATCAAAATATGAAGAAAATACATCATCTGAAACTGATAGTTCTGACTTTGCATGTAAAAATTATAATACAATCATGACATTAAATAATTTAAGTATTAACATGATTACAACACAAGAATCTCTTCTCGTAGACCTAATTGATTCTATTAAAGACAAATATCAAAAGAGGGAATTGATTCAAAAGGCGATAGCTTCTACCCGAGAAAAGAAATTAAAACAAAAAATGGAAGCTATAGTTAATCCTTCTTATTCTATGACTGAAGTTCTAGGTAGAATGAAGAAAAATAAACCAATTACTCTGCAGGATCTTCGTAGTGAAGTAAACATATTAAAATTGAAATTATCCAGTTAAAAAAGAGAATAGAAGTATTAGAATTAATAGATGCAAAAAAGACTAATTCTGATATCGAAGAAGAAGACTTGAAAATATTTGAGGATTCTGAATTTCAAGTTGGAGAAACATCTCAAGAATATTTAAATGTAATTGAGCAAACTATTTCTAAGAAATATATATTTAAAATTAAAATAATTATAAATAAGGAATTTACATTAGAAACTCTGGCTTTAGTAGATACCAGAGCAGATAGAAATATAGTCCAAGAAGGATTAATTCCTACTAAATATTATGAAAAAGCTACTTAAGCACTATCTACAGCTAATGATCAAAGGCTAAAAATTAGATATAAATTGTCCAATGCAATAGTATGTATTAATGATACATGTTTATATTTAACTTTTATTTTAGTTCAAGATGCAGACACAGAAGTAATTTTAGGAAATCATTTTACTGTAATCTTAGAACTATTTACTATTGATAATGTAAGAATTCATACTAAATTTAAAGGTAAAGATATTACTTTCAATTTAGAATTTCCTATTCATAGCACATTAATCTCATCTTTAAAAGAAAAATCATGCCAAAAAAGTAATCATATAAACTTTTTAAAGGATGAAATTAGAAATCTCACTTTAGAAAAAATATTAGAATATATAGAAATTAAAAATAAAATTGAAAAAGATAAAAAAATTATTTAAAGATGATTTATCTAATGAATTACCTTGTGCGTTTTGGAATCGAAAGAAATATGAAGTAACTCTTCCTTATGAAGATACTTTTCATGAATCCCAAATACCCACTAAAGCTAGACCAATTCAAATGAGTAAAGAATTGGTACAATATTTTCAAAAGGAGATAAAGACTTTAATGGATAGTAAATGAATTTAATCTAGTAAATCACCTTGGTCCTACTCTACTTTTTACGTTTATAAAGCCTCAGAAATTGAAAGAGGAGCATCAAGATTAGTTATAAATTATAAACCATTAAGTAAAATCTTAAAATGGATAAGATATCCTATACTTAATAAGAAAGATTTATTAAAAAGATTATATAATGCACAAGTCTTTAGTAAATATGATCTGAAGTCAGGATTTTGGCAAATCCAAATTAAAAATCAAGACAAATATAAAATAGCATTTAATGTTCCATTTGGACTTTATGAATGGAATGCGATGAATGCACCATCTAAATTTCAAAAGGTAATGCATGACATATTTAATCCATATATAGAATACATCATTGTTTATATAGATGATGCGCTTATTAATTCAAATTCTCTGGATCAGCATTTTAAGCATTTAAACCAATTTTATAAAATTGCTAAAACTAATGAAATTGCTTTATCAAAAAAGACAATGGTTTTAGTACAATCTAAAATAAGATATTTAGGTCACGATATAGAATTAGGATATATAAAACTAATACAAAGAGTAATAGAATTCTCAGCGAAATTGCCAGATCAACTATTAGATAAAAACCAATTACAAAGATTTTTAGGAAGTTTAAATTACGTATCAGATTTTTATAAAGAATTAGCAAAGGATTGTAAATTGTTATGGTAGAGATTAAAAAAGAATCCTCCACTATGGACGTCAGCTCATATCAGAGATGTACAAAATATTAAACAAAAGGTAAAGTACCTTCCTTGTTTATCCTTAGCAAATCCTTCAGCATTAACAATAGTTGAAACAAATGCCTCTGACCTTGGGTATGGGGGTATACTTAAACAAGTCATAAATAATAAAATGTTATTATTAGATATAATTCTGGCTTATGGAATCCAACCCAAGCTAGGTATTCAACTATTAAAAAATAATTGCTTAGTATTGTAAATTATATTTTAAAATTTCAAGATGATCTTTTAAATAAAAAATTTGTGTTAAGAATTGATTGTAAAGTTGTTAAACATATCTTAGAAAAAGATGCTAAAAATCAGGCTTCTAAGTATATCTTTGCTCACTAGCAAGCGTTACTAGCTATCTTGATTTTGATATTGAATATATTAAGGGTGATACTAACTCTCTTCCTGATTTTCTCAATCGAAAATTTTTGCAAGGGGTATAGATGGCAGGCAAAGGCAAAGGAAAATTAATTCTCCCTCCTATTTACAAAAATTATCAAAGCTTCGAGAAAATTTTGACCAAGAAAATCTAAAGCCTTCTGCTTCTAAATCTTCTTACAGAATTTTGAGTCTATATATTCAAAAATCCACTACCTTGCATATATGCTATCTTGATCATGCTCCTGAAGCACAACAGGAGGATCCTAATCCCATTGCATCTCAAGTTCTTCCACAATTTTCTCATTATCCAATTACTTCTAGAAAACCTAGATATTATTTTGAGCTTATCCTCCAGGATACTAATTCTTGTGTCTTTACTCATAAGTTTTGCATAGACTTGGTGGCTCATCAAATAGAAAATCCAAATCAATATGAAACATGCATTATCTATTAGTAAGATAAATTATCCGTAAAGTTATAAGTATGAGTGAGTATGGAAATCACAATGTTATGAGAATAAAATCTAATATTACTCCTCCATAAGGTATCCCTAATGAATATAATTATTGGGGTTATATGGAAGCATTTGATAGAGTTTTATTATATAAAAATAACTTTGGACAACACTCTTGATTTATCCGAATTGATGTACCACAACTCTCTCAACTTCCTACTTGGTTTACTCAATGGTTGTCTAATCTTGGTCTAGAAATCCAATTTCTTCCACCATATATCCATAAACAATATCAATTGTTTTCGGAACATATTGATCCAAACTTGGGTAATCCTTTTTATCGGTTTCTAATAAACTACAAAATCCCTTGAATATTATCCTGCAATTTTTGTTTTCATTATCATGAAATTATGGAAACATTAATTTCCTCATTAACTCATAAAGTATATATTAGATGGTGGGATAAGTTTAACTCTTCAATTTCTATTTATGGATTACCTAATCCCAAGAAAAAGAAAAAGCTCAGTTTTCTGATGCTGTATCTTTATCTTCCAAGGGGAAAACCCCATAAATTGTGTCTACCTCTTCACAATCAAAACAGCTAGAAAACGTGTCTACAATGTGCCCACTAGCACTACCCCCTAACGCTTATTTACATTATTTGCAAATTAAGCATTAGAATCCCATGATAGTAGACGAGGATGCAATCTGTCTGGTATATACGATGGATATTTATGGCTCTCAAATAACGCCCAAATTAGAAGTACCTAACTCTCCTATACAAATGAGTCATAAAGATATTGATGATGTTCTCATTACTATTGCAACATCTCCTTCATCATCAGTCCTTGGTGGTTATGGACAACCTTTGATCTAGTCTCAGGACCTTCAATGTTCACTATGCAGAAACATTGGCCACATTGCTGAACTATGTCAAAATTCACTTATAAGATTGACAACTAGGTGTTTCTGTTGGGGTGAATCAGGTCATATTATTGTCCAATGTTTAAATAGATTGTACTCTCCGACACTAGTTGCTACACCAGGAACTGAAGCTATATTAGCTTTATCTGTCATGTCACCGGCCACTCATTTTGCCGTAAATACTGCCACGTCACCTGCTACATCAGTTGCCATGACGGCAAAAAATTCCATATCATCATGCCATGCCACTATCTCGCCTAGCATGATAACTCGCCACATCATCGGTCACTTGCCACATCATCATGCCAAGTCATTGCCACTTGCCACGTCAGCAGGTTACATGTTATTGGTAACCCTATGTCCCGGTCACTCTTTTCCGCCTATAAATAGAGTGGAGTGGTGCCACGTGTGAGCACCGAGAAATCTTCCCGTCTCCGATGTCTCTCTTTTCTTCTGTCCCCAGTCACTCTCTCTTGCTCCTTTGATCTTATCTTATCTTCTTCTCTATCTCACCTTTCTCTTTTCTTCAGTTCATCCTTATCTCTATTCAGCCCAGTTCATCCAAAAATCTTTCTGAAGTTCTACCTCTAATGCATGAGTCTTCTTTCTTCTTTTCTTTCTTTGTAAATCCATGTACATAAGTGTGGTGTATTGTGTGTTTACTTTGAGTGAAAAGGTGTGAGATATTTTCAGAGTGAAATTTGTATGAGTGCCAGAAGATAGACATATTGTACAAAAGTTTGATTGAATCAAGTAAGCTTTGGAACTATATTTAAATTGTTCTTATCTTGGAACCGTATACATTAAATATTGTCTTTAATATCATATCGTCTTAAAACCCACTTGGTCCGATAAGACTGTGGTATTCTATATTTATTTTATTCTGATTTGTTTATATTTCTATGCGATCTGTTAAGCGCTTAGATATTTTGTGGTTTTGTGGTTATGTGTATTTTGTTCTTGTTTTATGATCGGGCAAAGATTTGATATATATATATATATATATATATATATATATATATATATAGCTAGACACCATATTTTACAAAATAACAGTTAAGATACAGTACATATATAGTATCCGTGACCACGCTGACATAACTCGTCAAGCTCGTAGCCTAGTTATAAACAAGGAATGATTCAGAAGAAAGATTCATATATAGTCAGATCACGTGTTTTTTTTCTGATTGACATGCAATTGAATTTTTCTTCATTTCTGGTCTGTTTGCCTTGAAATTGTTAGCTCTAGTCTTCTTGTTATTTTCCTTCAACGACTTCCTTGTCATTGAAATAGATGGTTTGAATTGTGAGGTACATTAGTGGGGAAAAATTGTTTCAAAGCATGAGCTTTGCTTAATCTCTTCGACCCTCTAGCTCACATTTTGTGGCAAGAGTGGGAAAATTCAAAGCTAATTGTAGAGAGAAACATGCACATAAAGATGCATGTCATATGGAATCAACTTCTTTTTCCAACAAGTTTCTATCAATTAAGAAAACCCAGTAATATATTTATATATTATATTGAATTGAAACCTTCAAACTTATAGAATTACGTACTTAAATATCACCCTTCTGACAAGTTCAAAATCAAACTATAATATATATTACTCCTAAATATTACAAATTTTGGATCAATTATTTTGATATACAAAATTAATCAGAAAAAACCAAAAACGGGAAGAACATGAAATAACAACTTTCGACAACTTGCCTCACTCTTCCAATCCAAATCAACGATAATTTCACCCTAAACTGCAAGAGAAAATAAGAAACCGCGCCATGCCAGAATGATACAAAACCCTCTAATGTCTTTGCCCAAAGTTCAAACGTATATGCTCGCACAAATGGAGAAAATATAAGTGTACAATGAATTCAAGAATTTTTAGACATGAAGATTTTCTCATATATTTAATGCAAAAAGTTCATTAGTGATTTAGCAAGCAAGTTTGATCGCCTGCCTCTATGATCTTCAGTATTATCTTTATAGGTGATTTTGTTTTTTTAACTTTATTAATCTTTCATTTGTAAATTTGGGCATATACCCAAATGATTTTATGTATTTTGTAGAAGAAATAAATTACTTACATTCTTTTGAAAATTAACATAAATATACAATGCTCGTAATTAATCGGCTTTGAAATCTTGTCTTTTGGGCAAACAGTATTATCTAATGCTAAAATGGGGCTTGATACGTCAAACAAAAGATGCTTATTGAAAATATATATAGCAAAAATACATTGACATGGATGGTGACATATTAAGACATTCCAAGACATGCATAAAAGAAGGGAAAAAGGTGAAGATTATGTCAAAACAGAAGCAATTGAAGTCTTCTCTTTATGGATTTCCTATGTGAATGTTTGAGTACTTGACAACCATGACCACCATCTTTACACTATATATAAGAAGCTTGCATATCCAAGGCATTTAAGTCCTCTTTATGGATTTCCAATATGAACGATTGAGTACTTGACCACCATGGCCACCATCTTTAGACTATATATAAGAAGCTTCATATATCCAAGGCATAGATAGATATCCTCATTACATTTCCAATATAAACAAGTATGGAGAATAAGTTAAGTAGAAGTGGAAAAGAAGAAGATGATGATGAAGAACTTCCTGGGTTTCGATTTTATCCAACCGATGAAGAGCTGACCGGATTCTATCTCCGGCGAAAGGCAGAGAAGAAGCATTCTTCAGCCATTGAATTCATCAAACAAATTGACATATACAAGTATGATCCTGGATCTTCCAAGTGAGTTTCACTACTTAAGCAGCTTTTTCATCAACTTTATAATTTCTTCTAATTATACTCTTTCGAGATTTTGATCATTTGCATCATATAACTTCTTAAAACTAATTTGTTGAATATCCACTTCTCCTAAAAACCGCATCAATAGGAAAAGAATAAGTTAAATACATCATTTAATGGACGAAAGCCTGATTTGCGTACAGCCTTGGAGATATTATAGTGAAGATTAGATGCGGTGATAACTTCCTAATTTTTCAATATGTAATTGTTGAGTCTTTGCAAGATTAATTATTTTGTGTTCTTTGAAAAATTAGAGACAGCATGGGATCAGACAAAGAGTGCTATTTCTTTTGTTTGAGAGGGAGAAATACAAGAACAGTATAAGACCCAATAGAGTCACATCCTCTGGGTTTTGGAAAGCCACTGGGATTGACAAACAAATCTATGGCCATGAAGGTGGGAAGAAGAGATTTTGCATAGGCCTTAAGAAGTCTCTTGTCTACTACAAAGGGAGCTCAGGGAAAGGAACAAAGACTGATTGGATGATGCATGAATATCGCCTACCTCAAGATCAAGAAAACCCTAATTTCAATAATCCTGATGAAATCCAACATCTGGTACTTGCCTACAATTTTATGTTTTTCTTTTATTTTTTTCGTTTTGCAAAGATAAGATATTACAAGATTATTATCTTCCTTATGAACAGCTTTAAGATTTGTGGAATGATGTTGATTAATGATGATAATCATTTAAGGGCCCAATTAGGAATTATAAAAGCATGTAGGAGTAATTGCTTACATATAATATGGAAGGATCCTTTCTCTATTGCTTACGTTTTCAAAATTTACAATTTAATCACTCTAATGAATTTTTCTTGCAAGTGCAATGTCGACCTAGCTATATTTCCGGCTTCTGATAGGATTACAAGAAAGATAAGTCATAATTGACGCCAAAAATCCGTCAATGAAAAGAAGTAAATTGGAAGGGAATTTTTGTGACAATATTTTTTATGGCAAACCTAGCGCTTTAGTGACAAATTTGTTGACCTGTTTTCTTGTAGTGTGCATTACTTAGACAGTTAAACATCAATAATAATAACTTTTTTACTAAATATTGATGCATATTTTTCCACAACTCTTATTTATGTACTTTTTTTCTAATGGCAGGATCAAGAGTGGACACTTTGCTGGATTTTCATGAGAACATTCAATTACTGCAGAAAACGAGGTGCAAAAGCTGATGATCAATGGAGAAAATTGCCATCAATCCAAAAAGACCCAATTGGTAATTCAGAGTTAAATAATTGCAACATTTCAGATATTGGCATGTGGAATAAACTTGATTGTCAGATTCATGACACATCCAGCAATGGCATTAGCCTTCTTAATATGAGCAATGTGATCCACAATAACAAAGACAATGACTTGATCTTATCTGATGATCAATTCAACATGGAAACTCCACATTTTAGCTGTTTTGGTAGCCTCCATAGGAATGAAGACTGGGATGAGCTAGGAGCTGTGGTGCATGCTGCATGCAGTCAATTTCCACTCAATTCTTCCTGATCATATATTCTAGATTATAATTTATATCATTCATATAATTATGATTTGTATATGGATAATTGTTCTTATAGATCAAATATATATATATATATATATATATATATATATATTAATATCTTATGAAATTTATGGTACATAATGTTATATATGCATTAGAAAGTGGAGGACTTTGTTATTGTAGAAGACCCAATAGCAGTGTAGGAATTCATAGATCATATTTGTAACACCCCAATCCGGTTTACTCTCAACCCGGACCAGAAATGTTACAAAGGATCGAACTACTCGTAAACCGATTAAGTTGGCTGACCCAAAACCTAAACGGCTACGACATAACCCTCTCGACGTCTCAAGATGGAGCACGCCGCTAATGCGCAAACAATATATGAATGAGATGCAAAACCCTAACAGGATACTACGTGAATGTCATGATAAAAACCACACACCAAAATAATTAAAATAGCAACAAAATTCATAAAACCTGGAATAAAACGGACAGAACCTCCCCTAAAAGTGCAATAAGGGGCGACCTGTTAAAATACGACACAATATAGTATATATATAAAACAATAATTTATATCGCAATAGACTTCAAATCATCCACACATACTGTAATTGGGTCTAGCCCACCTGCAATCTCATACTCAGCTCATTTGGTTCCTTTTCATTTCAGCATAGCACATCATTAGAGCTTTTCTCAAAATATTTCCACGCATTTCTAAAACATGGCATACAAGCCTCACAAACATATGCATAAATACTAATATGTAAATCTACTACAAAAGCCAATCACATCACATCTTACGCAAAAGTCGGCGCGGCACCAGGTATGTGTGTGCAATGCAAGCGCTACTCCTTCGTCAAGGCCAGCATACGCCATTCATCATTCTCACCTACATATAGTAGAAAAACGTCAGCAACGGGTGTCACTGGTCCGGAAATAACTAATATCAAACTGGAACATGAGAGCAAACTCTCATGGAAAGCAAACCATCATATATATCTTCCTCAAGAACTCTCATAAGGGCAACTACAGAGCAGCCGTCGAGCAGCTGACTCAACAGCATCCCGATCTATCTGGTACTAGTGCCGCTCACGACACTTCTTTTCAGTACTTCACGTAAAACTTTTATCCTAAGCCCTCTTCGAACCTCCATATTACTCCTAGCCTTGAGCACGTAGACCGAGCACTCTCAGGCAGTCGCCTTTAGTACCCTTTGAACCACAAGTCCGGACATGCGCTGTACTAAACAGTACCCGTAAACCTCCACGTCCTCCGGGTGTGAGGAACTCAAACGCGGAGTTGTCAGGATCCCTCGGGAATGGAACAGTCCACTGGCACTAATCCAGAGCCCGCTTTGACTGGCACGGCATCCGCTCATGGTACGTGCAGTCGACTCATCTTCTCTGTCTCACTGAAAACTCGATAAAACTATTTATAGGGCTGGGTCGGGATTTATTATAATAGGCCCGAAGGCAACTTGAGGTGGATCTTATTTTCGAAAACAAACTCGAGGGATCTCATCCTCGAGGGTTATTAATTCCGAAAACCATCGACCAGATGACCCGTGTTAGGTGGGGTCCAATAAATCATCCACCTGACACGTCCTACGATCAATAAATCAAATCACCGATAGAATAGAGCGATAAAACCTGAGAAGCGTGTCCTAACGGACCTGTCAGAAGCTCCAAGCGTAGTCTCGTGCCTAGACGGCGAGCTCCTGCAACGAACCTACATGAACATAACTATTTACTAACGCCCATACATATATGATGCACGCCTATATAACTAATATATCCACATGCATACAATCATCTAATCAAACATGACAATCATCTCAACAATCACACTAAATCTCTAATTGTCAAGCAAGTTAATAATTTTATCATTTCATATGTTACTTATTACCTAGCACTTTTAATTTCAATTTCAAAGCATACCTATTCTAATTAGGTGACAATGGTTTAATCAATTTAATCTGTTTAACTTAATGCTAGCATGCAAAACCTAATTCATACAAATTCATAAATTAACTAGTTAACAAGCATTTAATTAACTATTCAATGGTTTACTAACAATTTCATTAGTAAGCATTCACATCATACAACACAATTTACGCTAATCATCACATGTTTATCATAGTCACGATTAATTAAACAAAATCATGAAGTTAATAAAATTAATTCTAATATGCTACTATGACCACAACATGTACGTAATAATTCTAAAAAAGGAAGAACCACCTCGCGATTGGCGCTAAAATTAGTGCCGACTGACTAATGGCGGTGAAGGCGAGTCGGCGGCTTTTCCGGCAGCTCTGGTGATTTTCCTGGTGATCTGCTCCGACGTAGGCAATCGGAGGTGGGGTTAGCACCGTCTCACGCTGAGCTGGACCTACAGACGGCAGCGTCGCGATGGCAGCGTCGAGTGCGGCCGGCCCCTCCAACCTGACCCATGGCTGGCCCTCGATGGCGGCGCCAAGCGTGGGGAAAGGTAGGGAAGTCGAGGGGAGAAGCTCCACATCACGGCGGTGGCGGTCCGACGCAGACAGCAGTCGAGATCACGTGTCGGAACGGAGGGAAATCGAGGGCGATTTCCGGTGTCGCGATTGCTCCGTCGACAGTGGTCGGCGTGGTCGAGGCGGCAAGGCGACGACACAGCTGAAGCTAGGCGGCGTCGATCGGCGGCCAGGTAGTCGACGGCGGTGGCAAAATCTCATGGCGGCGGCGGTGAAGAAAAGTGTCAGGATTTGGAGAGGAAGATGAGAAGCATAGGGCGGTGGCAAAGTTGTAAATAGCATTTGACTCAACACCAGCTCGAGTCA
>JAURVB010005247.1:0-15078 GCA_033002965.1 Piper betle
AGAGAAGAGAATGGAACTGGTGAAAGGAAGAAGAAGTGGCGAGGGCTACTGTGTGGAAAGACACCCCCAACACGAGGATTTAACCGGTTAGAGATGATACCCAAATCTCCCATCGTAACTAAAATATCCTTTAACGTTCTATCCTTCCCACACCAAGTTCATCCATATAAAACAACGTAATTAATAATTTTTTAATTAAGTTTTTTTTACGATTTTTACAAAAACAATAACAAAAAGATCTTTAGTTTAAGATAAAATTCGTTCTAGAGTTGAATTTCCTTTAACATAAAATTAGTCTTCATCACATATTACTCTTATCTTCTATTCCCTTGATTGTCGATTTAGGATAAATATATAACATGGTGGCTCCAGCTCCCTTATGCTTCTATTATTTTGCCTCAATTTCTACTTTCCGGTAATAATTGATTAATCAACAAAAAATGCATTAAGATTTTCCTTACAATCGCATACGGTGTTATGTACTTCCCGACCATAATGACAAACAAGTCAAAAGAGTTGTCGTATGATGAATTATCAAAGACTAATTTAATTAATTTCTCATAAAATCTAATTAACCTCATGATTTAAGAAATAGGTGATCAATCTACTCTTATCATTAAGAACATGATAATTCAAACATGTGATTGAATAAAAGAATAAGAGGTTGAAATGAATTCAATTAAACTATGTTAAGTTTCAATCTTCTCTAGAACAAAATAAAAGACTACTCTATAAAAAAAGTAAAGAACATGATGAAAAAGAAATAAACTTATATTATAAAAAGTACTAAAAATTACAACTATGACTACTTAATTCACTAAACTCCTAAGCTTAGAGTTAAGATATGCCCAAATAACAAATTGCCTTATATGAAAGTTGAGATGGCCATTAGATACATGAATTCAAATAAAGTGTTCGACAAATCGACGTCGTCAAATTAATTTTGGTGTCCAATCAAGATTGCAATTCCTTGACTTGCTCAACCAAGCTTTAAGTAAGGCACCCCAAAACCATCAACAATCTTCCATTTCAAGCTTTGTGAACACCTTGTAGTTTCCATTGGGTGGGGCTACGTGCCATTACCTTTCAATTCCTAAGCTTAATTTGTTTTCATCTTTTTTTGCATTAAAACTCCAATATTAAGCATATCCCATATTTAATATAATTATACCTGGGATTGAAAAAAATCACAATAAAAATATAAATACTATATACTTTAAACACTTAATAATTCACACTGAGTTTAAACAATAGGATAGTAATAGTGGAGTTTTATCAGATCCCAGTCAATACCAGGTCATTCAGTTCACCTTTCTGTACTTTGATAAAATTTCAAACATGAGATCCCTTGATGGTTTGCGAACTTGAGCTCTAGAATATTATAAAATCCCTACTTAGACCTATTATAAACTAATTTGAGGGTTTCGATGTTTACTTATATGTTGTTCGTGCTTAGCTTGCCAGACAATTGCTTAGTTGTCTATAGATTGCTGGCTCATTGTGTGACATTGTCGAGCTTAGATAGCCGATTCACTTCATTTTAATGCCTAAGCGAGCTTAGCGTGCCTATTCTTCCCATTGCACAACTTGAGCTTAGTGTGCTCGGTTCATCCCATTGCATACCATTTTTAGCGTGCCAGTTCATTTGATTGTTTGCAAGTTCTTAGCGTACCTCTCTCATCTTCTATCTAATGCCTTGTGAGTATTTTTTGAAGTTATAGAACTTTTATTCATGCGCAGGATGGCCCAATTTACCAGTTGGATGCATGTGTAGTTAATTTTCAGGCCAATACTCAATTTGTTTGATTATTGATGGTTTTTTATATATATGTTGGTGAGATCTGCTTGTGATGGCTGGGTGTAGGCATGCCGATTGGACGGCTCGTGGTGGGGAAATTGTGCCTTTGTTGTTGTGTGCTATGTATTTATGTGGGAAACTGTTTGGATTATGTGTTGGCCTTGTAACATTTTGAGGGCATGTACCTTGGATAATATTTTTTAGCATGTATGTGATAGGTGGAGTCTGGGTTCTCGTCTGTGCGAGCTTGTGTTTTCATTATTATTTTTATTATCATCATGTAGGGTGATAACTTTGGGGCAATATATAAGAGTCGTCTACAAAGTTGGGTGTGTAAGCCTCAAAATCCTAGAATTGATGTGGTAGCATTTAAAGTATGCTAAATTTATTTGGTTGCAGTTGTGTGTGCCGAAGCAACATGGATTAAAGAAGCTTATGGTTCATACGGCTAGAAGAATCCACTTGAAGGCCAAGTATTCAGACATGAGATCCTAACACTTGAAGACTGCAGTGATAGTAGTATTTGTAGTGCATGTGCGAGGTATATGGAGTAGGTAACCATGACCCATGGGACCCTATACTTAAGTGTCTAGCATCATGTAATAAATTACCAAAGGCAAAGACGGAACTTAGTGTAAGAAGCGGACCATGGCTTAGCATTATTAAGTTATAACCCCAAGCTACAAGAGGGGTGTCTATTTTTCCCTTGCTAGGATATCCGGTCTCAGTCATGCCTGGGAGTATGCATTGCATTTGTAAAGTCATTCTTAGTTGCAAGGGTGGTGCTGCCTCCTTTATGGCAAGTAAGATCAACATACATCATGAAGTAGCTCTTAGTTTCTATCTTTAGCCTCCTTAAGTTTGAGATTTGCTTTTGCATGTTAGTCCAAATCAATAACCAAATGAATAGCTTTTCAAATTCTTAACATTAAGGTTTGGTTCACGTCCGATTACACATTATGTATATGGATTTTGACCCTTATAGTATGTATCAACAACCCAATATAGTTGTTGTAACTTTTTAAATAACAAGAGACAAATACTAATGTCACGATGTTCAGCTTACAAAGCACTTATTTTGCAGGAAACACAGAGAAAACACAATTTAATCTAGAGAATACATCAGTACCAAAGTGTAAAACCCCATTTTTGGGTTAGATTTTAACCGATTTTAGTTTTGTCCACCCTAAAGAGTTTTCGAATTGATTCACCAAGCTCGAACCAAAACAATTTTATGAAAATGAGTATGAGGCCCAGATGGCCATATGAGCATGTTTTTGAGGTTGAGTCTACCTGACATGCATATGATAGTTTTATTATCATACAGTAGAGCATGAGTTATCAGTATATACGCGAGGTATAAATATGATTTTTATGAGTTAGTGAGGATTTTAGGCTTCCGTAGATCTAGGCCGATGCATCGTTTAGTATCTATTTGGGATTTTTTAGGTATTTCATTTGCATGCAGCATAGGGATTTCGGATCACTGGATATTGCCCCTATGGACCTAGCTTCTTGACTAGGTTTAGGGTTTGAGGCCAATTTAGCCTTTTTGCCTCAATTCTCACCTACAGAGTCTCTTTCACGACTCGAGTCAGTTTTAACTTTGGACTGAGTCTTGATCTGAGCTTTTTGTCCATATGCATATTGCACATACCCATAGGTGGACCCTACTAGGCCACGAGTTGTTAGACATGCGGATCGTGCCACGTGGCAAGATCTGAGCCGTACACTCACCATGTTATACTTCCAGAGATCTTTCATGATTTCAAACTTTTACACCCTTAAGTGCCACCACCACTTCGCTGGCTGCCGGCGAGTCTCCGCCTCGCCCCCGGTCACTGGACCGGCACCCCCACGACCGCCTCACGGCCGGCTTTCCAGTCGTACCTGTCATGACCACTGGTGCCGCCACAATCGCTGTCGGCGACCGATTTTTCTATTTCTTTTCATCACCGCCACCGCCACAACTTCATCTTGCCTAAATCTACATTTTGAGATAACCCACGACAACTGCCATGGCCACGATCGCCGTTGATGACATCGCCGCACCCGGCGGCGATCTGGCCACTTTCATGGCCGTTTTCTGGCAGCAGATGGCCTGGACACCACCGACCGCCACCACCATTGTGATCCTTGTCATGTGGGCCGTCGTTCCTGACCGGTGACGACATCAATCACGCCACCGTCAGCTTTTTTCGATGACGGGCAACCGCCGCCCCCAGATAGACCTGTTTACCCCAACTCGTGCCTGCGTTTACCTTCACCCAACCGCGTCCACCTGCCTGCGAGCAAGTCCGCCTGGTCTTGGCTGAGTTTGCCAGTCTGTGCCCATGTTCGTGTCCACCAGCCTAGCTGACCCAGCCCAGCAGTTAACCCAGATCAAGTTGGTTTAGTTTGGTTTGGTCTACTTCAGCTCGGTTTGGTCTGGTTCAGCTCATTTTGGACAATTTTTGACCATTTCTTGACCATTTTTGGCTTCGGAGTCCGAGCTCGTTGTAGATGTGAGAATACTCTTGGAGCTTGGACCACAGGTCTGTAGGACTCTCTCTCTCGCTTGACTCCTTGCATGTAGAGTTTGATCGTGTTTTATACGTACGACGGCATCAGTGGAGTTTTATCGGATCCCTCCAATGCCAGGCCATTTAGCCATATTTTCTAAGCATGTTTAATAAAACTACAAGGATGAGATCCCTTGTTGGTTTTCGAACTGAAGCTCCAGAAATATATGATACAAGATTCTTTCCTAAGCCAATTATATAAGTACGTGCATTTTTACGGATTTCACGAATAAGAGAGTGAGCAGTGTGGAGATATATAAGAATCGCACTAGTACTCCTTCAAACCATGAAGCAGTGACGTGAATGATGGTACTGAGTAATGCAGCACATTTTCAGAATATGTGGCACTAACTTAACTGTTTCTTTTGCCACCTCGAGTACTGTGGCGGGTGATATGGAAGGTGTGAGGGCATAAGCGTTGTATGTATGTATGAATATGATTATGAGCCATGCATGCGAGCCAGCAATTGCTTAAGTATGTTTGCTTACCGCCCAATTAGAGGCAATCTTGAAGTTTCATAAGTTTCCGTAGGTAATGGAATATCCATTTTCTAGCTTGTATTAGTTATTTTTCCGGACCAGATAACACTTGTTACTGACATTTTTTACATAATATATGTAGGTCTTGCAAATCTTAAGTCGACTTTGGTGGAAGGACAAATAAACGCTACACACACTTAAGCTCAACGAAATTATTTACTTTATTATTTTAATTTATATTTGATGTGTTTGATGCATGTTTAACAATGTCTTCAATTTTCATGACACCAAGAGAGTTGTTTCGATGTATTTCATCGATTGAGGAGTACCAACCGACAACCTTAAACATGACATGTCTCGATCATAACATTTCTAAATCGGTTCATAGGTGAACCAAAATCAGAGTGTTACAAATTAGTATCAGAGACATGTCTTTGTCGATTGAGATGAAAGACTTTTGTTTTGAGCCAAGTATATGGAGCTGTCCTTAGCCATGCCGATAGGTGTTTTCTTTGGTGTTTTCTCTATTTTTCAGATTTTTGATTAGTCAAACCAAAGCAATGTATGTACCTACAATTTTGTTGACCATATTAGAGCATTTGTCTGTCTTTCGCATGTCACCACATCAATCCTTCCTTAGGACTTGGTATATATTGTTAGACAGAGTTATATGAGATAACACAAGTAGGGAGCTTTGAGTATGGAGATACTCACGTAGTTATGTGACACGTGAGCAGAGAGACCTTTGAGTGGCTTATATTGATCCATTAGGCATAGTTTGAGGCCTACTATGGAGAACTTGGACCTTCACACAAATCCCTATGGATGAAGGATGTGGCTATGACAATGGAGCCAATAAGCTACTTGGAGCACAGATGAGAGTTTGGACAGATGACTTGAGATGGACCACTTCTAAGAGATAGAAGTAGATGAGGATGAGCAGTGAGGTGGATCTATAGTCCTATAGACATTTCACCACCTCCCCTTCTTCCACTAGGGTATGTCTGTCCCGATAGTATTGGTGGTTACTCTTCACCAGACAAAGGAATGAACACAATGAGGATAATCGAGATTACCTTTGATCACAAATTTAGATGGTTGACTGGATGTCACTCGATCTACTAGGCCAGATCAGTGATAGCTTTTAAGAACCAGTCATTGATTATAGGAATAATCATACCAAATTTTAGGAGATATGTGTAGGCTCAACATTCGATTACTATTTTACATGTCACCATTATGATCTAGACCCCTCCAGATCAGACACACATGGTTGGATAACTTGAGCCGAGCTGATAGTGGCTACCTCTGGGAAGATAGCCACATGGAAATAAACATACTAGAGATAGTAATAAGTTCATGACATACATGATCAGGATCAGATCTGTAGCACTTGAATAGCACAACCACTGTTTGAGTAGCACAACCACCGTCCGAGTTACACCACCACTGTCTGAGTAGCACAACTACAATCCATGATGCACAACCACTGTCTGAGTTGCATAACCACCGATCGTGATGCAGTACCACCGATCGAATGCACACTACTACCGTCCATGATGCAGAACCACTGTTCGTATATTGCACTATCGCCGACCGAGTGGAACAGTTATTATGGAAGTAAGGCCAAGTAGTTACCTCTATCTTACATGGGGACAACTACTTGAGGATGTTCTTAGCTTTGCATAGAGACCTTATGTCACTACATTGATAGCAGAGTTGGGTCAGAGACTAAGGACAAGATATAGCTACGGTAACATCATCCAAGCAGAGGAAAGTTAGGCGCCCTAAAATTATTTGGATGTGATGGAACATGATTGATTTCACTAGCCATCTTGCATACCATCACCTTGACCTGGCATTCTTGGGTCAGATGCGTATTGCAAGATAGTGTTAGCGACAGCCTTATAGGTATCATCAGATAGTGTTAGTGACAGCCATCAAATGAATGTGCCTGGACAAGTTAGAGAACATGATAATATGATATGCAGATAAGATGACCATAGTGGTTAGATTGCTTAGTAAGCATAACGACATACATGTGACCCACAACTAGGGTTCCACAGATCAGGTGGTTAGCAAATGATCAGATACGTGGTTTAACTCATTTAGAGTTTGGCCTAGCCAGAGAGAGATATTTAACTCGTATTAGAATTTTCGCATAGGTGATGGGTTTAGTGAGGGAGCGTCCATTAGGGAGATAGTGTTTTCCTTGTGCTTTGCCAGCACGAATAGGTCCTTACCTTGAGACATAAGATTGAGCCTTTGCCCCGAGTATAGGAGCTACCTTCATGGAACTATTTAGGACTTACAGTACAGGTAGCCGATGACACACCAGTCCAGAGAAGACAACTTCACCCAAGCTTGGGAGTGACGTGAGACAGGGACTTCAATCAGACTAGATCATGTTGACCAGATAGAGGGACATCAGTGTATTCCCATCTTGGCTTATGGCTTTGCTTGAGAGTCTACCACAACTGTAGTAGTCATGTGAGTTAAGATTAATACTACAAATCTGTACGGGGCGGCAGGTCACATACCACTGAAGAGCAGATGAGACATGCGTCAAACCTCATTATGAGTCCCCGTAGACTCTGAGGAAAGATAATGATTCTTTGGGTGGTTTGAACCCTTCCATTTGGAAGTGCATGACTAGTACGATATCAAGAAACACATGCCTACTGTTAGTTGATTAAACTAGAGTCACTTAGGAGCCGTCTCTTAGACATGTCGTTGATTGGCTATTCCATAGGTTGACGGCACCTATGGTAGAGTCCAATTATAATGATCTTGGAGTCATGTCCATGGACCTACCCATATTTTTTGAGCCACCCAATATCCTATATAGAGTTTTTCCATTACCCTTATGACTCATACTGAGATACTCACACCACCACAGATAGAGTGATATACATACCTAGTAAGATTTTCTCATATTAGTGTACTCTTCCAGCAGACCTGATATCAGACCATCTGAGGCTGTGACACATACTAGTTGGAGTCCTAGAACAGTGTGACTAGTTTTTCATGAGAGATCCAATCTCTTTCCATGTGACTAGAAATGTCAGACAGTGCTAAACCTTCACACAAGTATTTTACACTTCACCATTGCAGATATATCGAGTCCTGCAAGATAGTTTATCCAGATGGTTCAGATGAGCAGACATTGACCAGCGCATATGCCACAGACCAGATGCAGACTCCACAGTCCCATGCAGAGTATGATCTCATACTCCTTGAGACACACGTGTACATGTACAAGTGTTCTCGCCGTCATTCCATCACAGAGAGCCCTCTTCAGTAGCAGTTAGTGGTCATATAGATAGTTACGAGAGTCATAGCATGTAATAGAGTCATAGCAGCTGTCCTTGTTCCATTATGGAACAGAGTGAGATACTTGACTTAGGACCGAGTTAGCTAGGACCCTAGTGAGCAGTCTAGTTCCTCTTACAGGGACACCTGAGTGTTTGACCATAGACTGGCGACAGTGAGCCATACAGCTCATTAGCATATACTCTTATTTGGTACTAGAGTCCACCATATGCTAGCAGGACTCATAGGACACCCTAGTATAGCCACAGGATCTAGAGTAGAGTGCCCTGAGGGTACACGTAGTTGACCTATCACATTGATGAGGATCAGGGAGACATGGGTAGATGTTAGGCCGCATACCTTGCACCGATATAGTTTTTCCTGATGTAGATCAGACTAGTACCTTGTGGTACTCTAGAGTACCTGCTCGACTACCCAGTAGACCCTTAGGGGTGAGCTTAGGTTTTTCCCGCCGAGGTCATTGCATTTTAGTCTCCATAGTTGCAGTGACCCTAGGAGCTAGTCCAGTGAGATGATTCTAGCATGTATGGTCAGTCCTAACCATATGATTATAGCTTGTATGGTCAGTCCAGTTAGATGATTCCAACTTATATGGCATGTTTAGCCAAATGATTCGACCATGTGTAGTCCTGTCCACCTAGATTAGTAAGGAGCTAGCGATCTTCATCAGTGTTCAGTATTCCAGCTTCATGTTGGTCTGTTTGGGCCGTGTGCAGCTAGCTTTCGAGGGAGAGCTACCAGTTTGTCACACGAGATGACATCTGTAGTTGATTCCTTTGATCGTAGTTGATGTGAGAAATTCTAAGGACAGAATTTTTATAAGGAGGAGAAGTTGTAAAACCCCATTTTTGGGTTAGGGTTTTACCCGATTTTAGTTTTGTCTAGTTCGGGCAGTCTCGAATCAATTTGATCAAACTCGAGCCAAAATAATTTTATGAATATGAGTATGAGGCCCAGATGGCCATATGAGCATGTTATTGAGGTTGAGTATGCCCGACATGCATATGATAGTTTCAGTTATGATACAGTAGAGCATGAGTTATCAGTGTATACGCGAGGTATACATATGATTTTTATGAGTTAGCTAGGATTTTAGGCCTAGATCTAGGCCGATTGCAGCGTTTAGTATCCGTTTGGGATTTTCTAGGTATTTCATTTGCATGCAGCATAGGAATTTCAGATCATTCGATTGTGCCCCTGTGGGCCCAGCTTGATTGAGTTCAGGGTTTGAGGCTCATTTAACCTTCTTGCCTCAATTCCCACCTATAGAGTCACTTTTATGACTCGAGTCAGTTTTGACTTTGGACGGTCTCGATCCGAGCTTTCCGTCCATATGTATATTGCATATACCCATAGGTGGACCCAACTAGGCCACGAGTTGTCGGACGTTTAGATCATGCCATGTGGCAAAATCTGAGCCGTCCACTAAAACCATAGCTTCATATATCGATTTTCAAAGGTTTTCTCACCTCCGATTTTCAGACGTTTACACCCCTTAACACTGCCACCACTTCGACTCGCCACCAGTGAGACCCCAACACTTGCCTTCAGCCATCCGGATTTGGTACGTTCGTGACCACCTCTCAGCCGGCTTTCCATTCGCGCAACTAACGATCTACCAGCGCTGCCACAATTGTCGTCAGCGTCCAAGTATTTTTATCACTATTCATCATCGTCACCACCACCATTTGGGTCTTTTTCTGGTGCCGGCGAGCCACCTTCTCACCATTTCGACAACCCCCACAACTTCATCTTCTCATAGATCTACATTTTGAGACAACCCACGACAACCGCCGTGGCTGCAATCACCGCCGATGACGTCGCCGCACCCGGCGGCGATCCACTGCATTTCTTGGCTGATTTTCGGCCAGCTAGTGGCCGGACTCCGCCGGTTGACACCATCAGCATGCTCTGCCTTGCTCACGTGGGCCGTCGTTCCCAACTAGTAGCGACATCAATCATACCGCCGTTGGGGGTTTTCCGATGACAGGCAACGCTGCCCCTTGGTCGGCCCATTTACCCGCCACACGTGTCCGTCTGCCTGTCCCCCGGACCTCGTCCTCCTGCCCGCGGCCACGTCCGCTTGATCATGCCCGAGTTTGCCAGTCCGTGCCTATGTCCGTATCCACCAGCCTAGCCGACCCAGCCTAGCAGTTAACCCAGACCAAGTTGGTTTAGTTCTGGTCTGGTCTGGTTCAGCTCATTTCGAACTATTTTCGAGCGTTTCTCAGCCGTTGCTGGCTTCCAAGTCCCGAGCTTGCCGTGGGCTGTGCAGATACACTTGGAGCTTGGACCATAGGTCCGTAGGACTCTCTCACTCTCTGCTTGACTCCTTGCGTGTAGAGTTTAATCGTGTTTTATACGTATGACGACATCGGCGGCAGTTTATCGCGATCCCTCCGATGTCGGGCCATTTAGCCGTATTTTCTACGCATGTTTAATAAAACTACAAGGATGAGATCCCTTGTTGGTTTTCGAACTTAAGCTCCAGAAATTTATGATATAAGCCTCTTTCCTAAGCCTATTATATAAGTACGCGCATTTTTATGGATTTCACGAATAAGAGAGTGAGTGGTATGGAGATATGTATGAATCGCACTAGTACTCCTTCAAACCATGAGGTAGTGCGGTGTATGATGGTACTGCGTAATGCAGCGCATTTCCGGAATATGTGGCACTAACTTAACTGTTCCTTTTGCCACTCGAGTACCGTGGCGGGTGATATGGAAGGTGTGAGGGCATAAGCGTTGTATGTATGTATGAATATGATTATGAGCCGTGCATGCGAGCTGGCAATTGCTTTAAGTATGTTTGCTTACTGCCCAGTGTGAGGCAATCTTGAAGTTTCATAAGTTTTCATGGGTAATGGAATACCCATTTGCCAGCTTGTATTAGTTATTTTTCGGACCAGTAACATTCGTTACTGACGTTTTTCATATAATATATGTAGGTTTTGCAAATCCTAAGTCGACTTTGGTGGGAGGACAGATAAACGCTACACACACTTGAGCTCAACGCAGTTATTTACTTTATTGTTTTTATTTATATTTGATGTGTTTGATGCATGTTTAACAATGTCTTCCATTCTCATGACACCAAGAAGGTTATTTCGATGTATTTCATCGATCGAGTCGTACCGACCGACAACTTTAAACATGACTCGACTCGATCGTAACATTTTTAATTCGGTTCATAGATGAACCAAAATCAGAGTGTTACACAAAGAGAGAATTCATCGCAGGCTAACCTCTAGCAAGCACCCTTCTATGCTTCTGAAGATCAAATAAGGTTCCCATTTTTCAACAATACCCTAATAAAAAACAGTCATATTACATAAGAACATTAATAAAAGATTAACTATCTTGCTTTCATGTGTTGGGGGGTCATCCTCGAAAACGAAAACTAATCAATGACAAATTCACGAATCCTTTCAATCAACTCCTTAGCAGCATGACATTTGAATGTTAAAAGTCCACATAGTAAACCAAAACCAAAATAATTATTGCGCGAAGGCCCAGTGACTGAAAAGGTGGTTTTGGGATCAACAAACATTTTGGGACGAGAACATAGGTAGAGTTCTACATGGATGAGTTAATACCTCATGGGGGAGTCGATGACGTTATCTTCACAAGAGACTGAGAGGCCGAGAATGCATGAAGGGAAGTATCCATCAACTCAGGTGGAGAGGTTACACCTCATGGGCAGCCTAAATTCTCACCCCGAAATGCTTACCGACTCCAAAACCTCCTTTGGACCTAGTCGATATGCGGACCTTAAAAGTAAAATTGGATGCCCACAACTAGGAGGTGCTAATAGTATCATAAATTTCTCATGGAATAATCTCCAGTTGAGTGGTACTCCCCCATCATATAAAATAAAATGTCTAATTTTCTATTGCTCTTCTGTAATTTATAGTTAGTTTTTGATTGAATTATGTATGAAGAAATAGGAAAATAATTTTTTATCTTTAAAAGTTGGCTTCTTACAAGGTGAGGAAGGGAAACTCGTTGAAAGTTGTGCATTAAGCTAAAATCTTTCTACAAGCAATTAGCTTGCTTCCATTGATTAGCCCTTGGATTAATTAATTAACATGCTTTGCTTGTAAAACCATGAGACATATATAGACACCAGAAGGACTCTTCCTTCGGTTTGAACTTTACATTCATTCATAATCAACTCATTGCTCACTTCATTTACTTCCTTCATTCACTTCATTCTAGAGGATGACTCAAACATTCAAGATAGCTTTTCATTCGAGAGAAGTTGACACTCTCTTACGAGTTTCTTCTTCCCTTTTATTTATTTGAACATTTGACGTGTTTTACCATGTATTTGTCAATGGGGAACTTTTTAATCAGGGGTGATCCCGGATCTTGGTTGCTATGTTTCAATGGACTATGATTGTATTTGTTTTTCTTTAAGTGATTTTAGCGTTATGTTATTCATTTAACTTTTTACTTAATGCAGTAAGTACCTAACTAGTATTTATGTGTTAAAGAGTTTTTTCACCACCTAGATATAGGGATGTGAAGTTTGTCATAAGCTAAATAGCCTCTATTCATACCTTGACAAAGTGGAAGGAGTGCTTCGAGTATAGGATAGAGATATTCCTATTTTCCTTAGGCAACTGATGTGGCGATTTGCATAAAAATATAGTAGAATTTTCTTAAGTGGTGAAATTGTAATAATTAAGATGTGGGAGCCCATACCAAATAATCATGTTCCCTCGTTTAGCAACCTTGCCTTAATAATCGATTAAGGAATATAACATTTATATATTTGAAAAAGCAACCAAGTGAAGGAAAAGCCCCTGGGTTACATTCTATTTTGCTTGATTACTTCTCTAGCTCTTCTTTTTATTAGATTAGTCACTTTTTTTAAATGCTCAATGTGGGAATGATATCGGTTGCTATACTACTGAATTGATAAGTGCACTTGTTTATTTTAGCAACAAGTTTTTGGTGCTGTTATTGGGGAGGAACAAATTGAACTTCAATATTATTGATTTTCTTTTGCAAAAAATGCTAATTTTGTTATCTTTTATTTTTCTTTCAAGAATGCTGGTGTGCATGTAAGGCATGAATTTGACAATCTTGAGCCTTTCAACCGAGAAATTGAAAAAAACTTAAGTAGAAAAAGGAGGCTAAAAAACAAGCAAAAAAGCAAGAAATGGCTCGAAATCTAGATAACAATGGTGAAAATAAACACCAAGTCATGCCAAATAATCAAGCATTGGCAGATCTTGCACTTCCACAACTTATCGGGTCTAACTCAAGTATTCTGCACCCACAGATCTTTGCGGATAATTTTGAACTGAAACATGTTTTGTTCTAAATGCTTCAAATTGTGGAGTATTTTAATGGATTACTAACAGAAGATCTCCACATATTTTGTCACAATATGTGATTCCTTTAAACAACATGAGGTATCCAATGAAGTAATTTTTATTGAGGTTGTTTCTATTCTCATTAAATAGGTCAGTTTGACTTTGGCTGAAATCATTGGCACATATTCCATAACTACTTGGGATTTGATGGCATGAAAATATATTTTTTGAAGTGTTTTCCACCAGCAAAAATTGTTATAAAGTTACAAACAAGTACTTCATTTGTTCAAATAAAAAATGAATTTTTCATGGTTCATGAGAAAGATTTTAAGAGAATAAGAAATTGTCCTTATCATGCTATCCAACCATGGCTTCAAATTCAAACTTTTTATAATGGTTTAATGGGGCAAACTAAATCAATTGTTGATGGGCCCTTGTTGATGAAGACACCTGATGAAGCTGATGACATAATCCAGAAATTGGCCTCAAATCATCAGCAAACAGCTCATGAAAGGACTACAGGTAAAGCTGCGCCTGGAGTTCTGGCACTAGATGCATGTATGACTCTAACTGCTCAAATAATATCATTGCCCAAGCAAGTCTAGGCCTTAGGGAGCGAATGCTTTGACCGTTGGGTTTACCCTATATTGGTCGTAGAAGTTGGTAACTTGTATATAGGCTAATGAGAAAGCCTTAATTCTTGAGTTAGCCTTTTGATTAAGAGAGGCCCGTGACACCTATTGCGAGTTTCCTTTGGTTATTTAAAGTCCCTTTTGGGGGCCCAAAGGGTCCAACAGTAGTTTCGGAGCTTGGGTAGGGGCCCAAAGGGCCCAACATTGACTTTGTCGGGGCAGATATTGAGATACAAAATGTGTGGCAATGGCCATACATTAGATCAATGTCCCTCCAATTTTGAATGAGTAAATTACATTGGTAATACTAATAGAAATTTAACTAGTCTTTATTCCAATGTGTGTAACCCTAGTTGGTGAGATCATCCCAATTCGGTTGGGAAGGGACTCAAAGGACCACGTCCATGCCAAGACAGCAAGTGACATCGCCAAGATTTCCAGCATAATGTTAGATCCTAGGTCAAGTCAAATGTTTATATGATTATTCATTAAATGAAATAAATTAATCAAGAGGGTTGCACTGAATACATAATTAAGTAAAGATATTGTTAAGGTGAATAAAGAATATTAACAAAGGATAAAATCTTTAATTATGAAAGAGAATAAATATAACCTTGGGAAATTTTCATAAGTTGGAGATCTGGACAAACATGATATGCCATCTTTGAAAATTCATCTATTGGGATATGTGTCTACAAATGCTGAAATTTTGTGGGAAAAGACTAGGCAAAAGAAATCCAACATTAAAAGAATCATGTAAAATAGAGTTCCAAAGAGTGAGATATGGCCGTTTCAATTGACCTTATGACCGGTTTATTTGATAATGATGTGGAGGGGTAAAATTAACTTTCTACAAATACTATAATATTGGGATTGTGATGTGATGAAATTGTGGTGAATTAGACGATTTGAGATTGTGTTTTAGGAGTCTAGGAAGTAAACAACCCT
>JAURVB010005251.1:0-22987 GCA_033002965.1 Piper betle
AAGGGGTACGGTGGAATGGGCCCATCGACCAATAAGGGATACGATGGAATGGACCCATCGGCCAATAGGGGGTACGGTGGAATGGACCCATCGGCCCAACATAATAGGGGGCACGATGGACTGACCCATCGGCCCAATATTTTATAGTGGCAACCCAACATAATAGGGGACACGATGGACTGACCCATCAGCCCAATATTTTATAGTGGCAACCCAACATAATAGGGGGCACGATGGACTGACCCATCGGCCCAATATTTTATAGTGGCAACCCAACATAATAGGGGACACGATGGACTGACCCATCGGCCCAATATTTTATAGTGGCAACCCAACATAATAGGGGGCACGATGGACTGACCCATCGGCCCAATATTTTATAGTGGCAACCCAACATAATAGGGGACACGATGGACTGACCCATCGGCCCAATATTTTATAGTGGCAACCCAACATAATAGGGGACACGATGGACTGACCCATCGGCCCAATATTTTATAGTGGCAACCCAACATAATAGGGGACACGATGGACTGACCCATCGGCTAATAGAACTACATCGAGCTTGATCCCGACATGGGTGTGAGATCCCTCAACTTAATCCCACATCTAATACCTACTGGGAGAAGATCCTGTTTATAAGTGGGAATGGACTAGGTAGATCTTTAACTTTCGGGGTACCCATTTTAAAGAAATGACTTAGCCCATTATGTTGCACTTTGGGCTGGGTCGTTACAAATGGTATCAGAGTCGACCTGGTTCCATGTTAGATGGTGGGATGGACTAGGGACGTTAGCTAGGCTGCCGGTCACGGGCCAGAAAGGTCGTGGGCTGGGGCTAGCAACGAGCCAAGAATAGGCATTTCAGGGACGAAATTCCCTAAGGTGGGTGGATTGTGAGATCCCTCAACTTAGTCCCACATCTAATACCTACTGGGAGAAGATTCTATTTATAAGTGGGAATGGACTAGAGATCTTTAACTTCCAGGGTACCCATTTTAAAGAAATGACTTAGCCCATTACGTTGCACTTTGGGCTGGGTCGTTACAAATGGTATCAGAGACCGACCTGGTTCCGTGTTAGATGGTGGGCTGGATTAGAAATGTTGGCTAGGCTGCCGGTCACGGGCCAAAAAGGTCGTGGGCTGGGGCTAGCAACGGGCCAAGAATAGGCATTTCGGGGACGAAATTTCCTAAGGTGGGTGGATTGTGAGATCCCTCAACTTAGTCCCACATCTAATACCTACTGGGAGAAGATCCTGTTTATAAGTGGGAATGGACTATAGATCTTTAACTTCCGGGGTACCCATTTTAAAGAAATGACTTAGCCCATTACGTTGCACTTTGGGCTGGGTCGTTACAATGGGTATGTAGGCTAATGAAGATTGTTTGATTTCAGCTCAAATAAGGTAGAATGGGTAATAAATGGGAGTTCTTTTATTTTGTTTTGAGTTATAAATGTGGCTATGGGGAATGGTCTAAGACTATGGGAACCATTATCTTATACCTTATTTCTCGGCATTTAGTAGTTTTATTTTGGTAACACCTGGCCAACAAGGCCCACAATATTGTTAAAAATGGCCGGGTCGTTACATCGCAGGTGAGCAACTTTGGACTGAGGACTAAAAGTGTGGTTGGTGGATCTCTTACCATCCAAGGTTTTGTGAATTGATAATAAATTGGACTTCCTTTTATTCTCTTGTGTTATAAATGTGGCTATGGGAAACGGTCAAAGAATGCGGAACTTTATTTTTATGTATTGTCACATGCTATCATGACATGATTTATTTTTATTACTTATAAATTTCTAGACATATTTACCGTGTTATGATTCATGTTCATGAATAGTATGTTTACAACAATTTAACTTTTTAGGTAACCCCGGCCCAGTTAGGGCGGGTCATTAGAGGTGGTATTAGAGACAAGTTTTCCGCAAGCTCACACTTTATGACTCAAGTACCTTGTTGAAAAGTTCAGTAATTATCTTTTCCCAATGTTTTATGTTATTAATTAACAAATTCATTCGCTAATAAACCATAGTCATAACTTAAAAAGAACATATAAATGAACCATGATGGGAAAATTTTTCGACGTTTCATATGGCAAGCACTCGTCGATAGTCAAACCAATCTACTCACTCAAATTCGAACACAGAGAATGTATTGGCCCAGATCTTGACAGCTATACAGGGACTGGCGCACGCTTCAGAAAATACAAATTCTGTGGTTGAAAATATTGTTCAGTAGTTACCAAGAGTGGTAGCAGGGAATGGAGTCTCAAACTCGGCAGCGGGTCCCAGCATCACCCCAGACGGTGGTCAGGGGAGTGCCCAAGGGTGGGCAGGGTTAGCAGACCCGAGCGAGCGAGGGGAGCTTCCAAACCCAGTGCCACCGGTATTTCGACAAGTGTTGCCGCTAGCTGTTGATGATAGTGACCATTACACTGTGGAAAAGTTCAAGAAGAATGGCGCTAAGGTATTTATTAGAGGGATCGATCCAATATAGGCGGAGAGCTGGATAGACATTACCGAAAAAAGCTTTTAGGGCTCTGTCTATGCCCCACAGCCATCAAGTAAGGTTGGCAACATGCATGCTTCAGGAAGAAGCATCTTACTCGTGGAATAGGTTTCATCTGACCAAGTACTTCACCCTGGGGAGCCCATGTTCTTTTTGTGAAGAAGAAGGATGGATCACTTCAGCCGTGTATTGACTATCGACAACTCAATCAAGTGACAGTCAAGAATTGGTACCCTTTACTGAGGATTGATGACTTGTTTGATCAGCTAAAAATAGTCGGAGTATTTTCTAAGAGAGACATGCAGTCTATTTATCACCAGTTACAAGTAAAGGAGTCAGACATATAGAAAACAGCTTTCCGAACTTGGTATGGACATTATGAGTTTCTTGTCTTGCCTTTTGGTCTAACAAATGCACCAGTAGCCTTTATGTCACTCATGAGCACAGTATTTCACGCACACTTGGACAAGTTTATTATCGTGTTTGTGGGCAACATTCTGGTCTATTCAAATAATGAAGAAGAGCATATGAGGCACTTGTCCATTACTTTTCAAGTTCTGAGAGAACATCAACTATTTGCCAAATTCTCAAAGTGTGACTTCTGGTTGAAGGAGGTAAACTTCCTTAGTCATATTATCTCAAAGATCGGAGTTGCAGTGGATCCATCAAAAGTGAAAGTGGTCATTGATTGGCCACAACCCAAGTCAGTCACTATAATCAAAAGCTTTCTTGGCTTAGCAGGTTACTACAGGAAATTCATTAAAGACTTCTCCGTAGTAGCATCGCCGATGACCAAACTCACAAGGAAGGGAGTTCAGTTCGAATGGAGTAGTAAGTGTGAGGAGAGTTTCCAGTCTCTAAAGAAGATTCTAACAACTGCACCAGTCTTGACACTGCCAAATGGTAATGAAGGATTCATAGTCTTTAGTGATGCGTTCCTGTTGGGTTTAGGATGTGTTCCTATGCAGGGAGGTAAAGTGGTGGCCTATGCCTCTCGTCAATTAAAGAATTATGAGCAAAATTATGCAACCCATGACTTGGAACTAGTAGCAGTGGTTTTTGACCGAAAGATTTGGAGACACTAGTTGTATGGACCCAGTTCGAAGTCTTCATTGACCACCAGAGTTTGAAGTATATCTTCACCAAGAATGACCTTAACCTTCGACGGAGGTGGTGGCTAGAGTATTTGAAGGACTATGACTTCCAAATCTTATACCACTCAGGGAAAGTGAATGTGGTAGCAGACGTGTTGAGTCAGAAGGGCAAGGTGGACAAAGGTCAGCAGCTAGCTAGACTTTGGGCCATGTCAGCAGAAGTGGTGGCTATCAACCCTGTGGAGCAACTAATAGGGTTACAAGCAAATTTGGTTATTTCCAATGATTTAGTTGATCGTGTTAAGCTAGCACAAATGGGTGATGAGGAGCTGAATGAAATTTTGGACAAGACTCTTGACATTGTAGCTGATCCAATAGTAGAGGAAGGTTGTGTGTACCCAAGATGATGCACTGAGATGGAATATCTTGGAGGAGGCTCATCGCTCAAAGTTCTCGATCCACCCTAGAGTTACTAAAATGTATCAGGATATAAAGCAAACCTACTGGTGGATTGGGATGAAGGGGGTTGCTATGGATTTTATCTCCAAGTGTCATACTTGCCAACAAATCAAAGCGCAACATCAACTACCTGGAGGACTATTGCAACCTTTAGAAATACCAACTTTGAAATGGGAGTGTGCCACATGCGATTTTATTGCAAAGCTCCCAAGGACTCAGAAAAAGTATGACTCAATATGGGTGGTTGTGGACCGACTAACTAAGGTAGCTCACTTCATCCCCATGAAATCAATGAGTACTGCGGAATACCTGGGAGGATTGTATGTCGACAATATTATCAAGTTGCATGGGATTCCAAAGGAGATAGTCTCTGACCGAGATCCCCTATTCACCTAACCTCACATTTCGAGGAAGATTTCCAAAAAGCCATGGGGACCCAAATCAAGCTGAGTACAACATATCATCCCCAAACTGATGGTCAGAGTGAGAGGACTATTCAAACTTTGGAAGATTTGTTGCGAGCTTGCATTCTTGACTGGGGAGGTGACTGGGAGAAACACTTAGCCTTGGCTGAATTTACCTACAATAACTCTTATCAAGCCAGTATAAGGATGGCACCATTTGAAGCCTTATATGGTAGGCCCTGCAGGTCTCCATCGTGCTGGCTGGAGTCTACTGAAACAGTTATAGTCGGGCTAGAGATGGTGAGGGAAGCAACTGAAAAGGTGAAACGCCTTTAGCAAAGGCTTATGGCAGCTCAAGATCGACAGAAGAGTTATGCTAATACTTGAAGGAGGGACCTAGAGTTCCAAGTTGGGGAGTTTATGTAGCTAAAGACCTCTCCTATGAAGGGGTGATCAGATTTAGAGCATCAACGAAGTTGAAGCCAAGATTCATAGGATCGTTCCCAATCCTAGATCGAGTTGGAAATTGTGCATATAGACTAGCATTGCCACCAAGCCTAGTGGGAGTACACAATGTTTTCCATGTGTTAATGCTAAAGAAATATGTACGAGATGAGGATCTTATAATCACAAATTTTGAAGACTTAGAGCTACAATCAAATTTAACCTACTAGGAAAAGCTATTCAAATTTTATCGCTGAACATAAAATTAATCATGATTGTTCTGTTGCCGTTATAATATTTTGGAGACAAAATATTTCTAAATTGGGGAGATTGTAAAGATTGTGAAAAAAAATTTGCATAGCTTAAAAATATTTGACTGGTCTAGGAAGGATCGAACGTTGGAGAATTATTAATAATATTATATTATTATTATATATTATTTCACAACCCGGTTAAATTCTGGGGTTGGGGTGTTTTCCCATACCCTAGCCGTCATTTTCATTTTTTTTAAAGGGGGCGTCTTCCTCACCCTAGCCGCCTACTTCCCATTTTCTTCTCCTTTCTCTCCTTTTTGCTCTCTTCTCTTGGCTGTGTACTTCCATCTCGTCTTCGTGTCTTGTTTGGTATGCTTTCCTTGTTCTTCTTTTTCTCATTTCATAGTTGTTGTTTTGTTTTCGGGTAAGCATGCATTTGATGATCGCCGTGCAAATTTCTGTTGTTTCCTCAATTCATGACCGCCTTGCTATTGCTGTTGCTTCATCAACATTCTATGCTATGTAATTGTTTGGGTTTAGTATTATTGAGTTGCAGTCCCTAGCATCTTATGATTTTTATGCATGGGATTGGGATAGTGGGCAACACTGTGGGGGATTCCTTCGGTGCTTGCCAAGTTAGGCATCCATACCAGTTCGTCGGCCAAGGCTCACGCTATGTGTAACGAATCGCCCGAACCGAACCGGGTGTTACTTAAAAATATAGTTAATGTAAATGTAACATTCCAGAACATGAATTTAAATACAACAATTAAGTCTCGCAACATATAATATAAATCATAACAATAAATCATGTTCTCTAAAATATAAAATAACTATCCCATAGTCTCGGACCGTTTCCCATAGCCACATTTATAACACAAGAGAATAATAAGGAAGTCTAATTTTATTATCGATTTACCATACCTAGGTTGGTAAAAGAACCACCAACCACACTTTTATTCTTTAGTTCAATGCAGCTCACCTGCAGAGGCAATTCCGCGTTAGTGATAAAACCACTAAACCGCATAATTAAATGAAACAAGTCAATATAATCTCTACTATCATTTCACTCGATTATTATTATTATTATTACACAAGTCTTATAGTAATTATCTCCCAGGTCATTCTGAGATTAGTAATTTGTCTTTCAGGTCATTTTGAGATTAGTAAAAGTCGTGTCCCAACTCATTTCGTGACGACAAGAAAATGTAAAGACCATGAAAAAAGCATAATAAAGAAATTTTATGCCGACGCAGTGGTGGAAGGACTGAATGCGGTCCAGGAACGACCAAACGTGTTATATTCTTTACCCGGTTAATTATTTACCCATTTTATTATTTACCTGGTTACCCGGTTAAGTGAAATACGGGTGTTTTCACATACCCTAGCCCTCATTTTCATTTTTATAAAGTTTGAAAGAGGACGTCATTTTTCACATACGGGTGTAGGGGTGTCTTTCTCACCTTAGCCGCCTAGTTCTCCTCTTACTTACCGGTGTGTCTCTCTTCCTTGCTTAGGTATTCTTTCTATCTCCCTCTTCTTAATTTTCTTGCATACATATTTTAATTTGATAATAAGCTTTATAATCGTGAGGATTAAAGTTTAAAATCAACAAGAAAGAAACTAAACAGAAATTAAAGTTTAACTTGGCCGGCGAGTCCCCTAGTTTCGGCGAGATGGGTAAGCACAGGCGAGGTTTCGTCGGGAATCGGTGGCGACGGGTCGTTCCGACGTCGGAAGATGATCCTACTCTCTTCGTCGATCAGTGTAGGGTCGATCTTATGTGTGTGGATGTCGGCCTGGGGTGTGACCAAAAATAGAGGACGATGTAAAAACAGAGGCGACGGCGGTGGGGAAGAAATCTGGCCATCCTGGGTGGCGACGGGATCCAATCTGGCCGGGGAAAGTCGATAGGTGGTTGAGGGTGACGAGGCGACCACCCAATTGAGGTGGCGACGCTCACCAATAGTGGAAAAGCCGACGCGAGCGCGCCGCTAGGCAGGTGATGCAGGCATCGCCGCGGCTGGAAGACCGCCGGAGTTGGCCAGGGCGACACCGCAATGGCATGGGAGGGCTGGTCGGCGACGATGGACGGCTACCGGAGGAGGTCGTCGGCGGCGGCGGTGGTTGGAGGGCACCTGGAGTCGGGAACAGAGCATGCAGTGAAGAAGAAGGAAAAAATTACCTTGGGTGGAAAACTTGTAAATAATGCCTGACTCGACACAACAAGTTAAATAATAATACCAACTTGTAAATAACACCGAGCTCGATACTGACTCGAGTTAAAAAATAATATTAACTCGTAATAAATCTTTAAAAATAATTATTTTAATGGGTTATGGGTAAAGTTACTAAACTAACTAATTATTATATGAAATCGCCACGAGTAATAAAAATACGGTAATGATAAATAGTCGATAATTAATCAGCGTAATTCAAGCGATTAAATTAAATCAAAGGGTTATGAGTAATTAATAAAATAAAGATTTTACCTTTACCATATTAAATTTAATATTAGGTAAATAAAGTGATTATTTTAATAACGGGTCAGTAATGTGGAAAATAGGTTATTAAACTATAGTCGGGTAGAAATCATTCTCCTTAAACCTAAATATCATAATGAAAATAAATAAAGTTCGAAACTTTATAGAGTCGAATAAATTAAAATAAATGTATTAATAATATTTATGAATTAAAATAACACAAATTATTTTAAATAATTTGATATGAATAATTTAATTAATTAATTGCTGTAAATAATAGTAGTGATTAAAATTATAACCGTCAACTAAATCATCAAGATCAGGGTTAAGTAATTATCACCACAAACGAAAATTAAATACTTGTTTATTAGTAATAATTATTTTATCAACTGTTAAGTATTAATTATGATTTAGATAATTAATTTAAAATATAAAGTAGGACTTAAATGATTATATCCCATGAATAATTAATTATCTCTACTAGATTTGGTGAGAATTTAATATTTAATATTTTTGAATTGTTACATGATATGTTGTCAAAATTTTAATAATGATATATATATATATTAGACATTTAGTTGCATGCATTTCTACTCGAATAAAATTATACTTATGTGTAATTTTATATTCTCGTTCAGATTAGGATCATTGGTCGTAACTGCGAGTTCAGAAATATCCAGGTCTGTATAATAATTTGAAATGTTGTACTTTCCCCTTGTTGGCAGCCCTGGTCGGCCAGAGCCCAGATTCTGACCACCATGCGCTGTAACGCAATTGGGGTCAAGGAATTGACTGCAGTCCGACACGGGGCTGCACCTATTAAAAATTACTATGTGTGTGCTTATAATTAATTGAAATGTTGTATTGTACGTATAATTATTTGAAATGTTATATTGTCCGTATAATCATTTGAAATGTCGATGCTTTCCCCTTGTTGGCAGCCCTGGTCGGCCTGAGCCCGTGGTCGACCACCATGCGCTGTAACGCAATCAGGGTGAAGGAGTCGACTACAGTCCGACACGGGGTAGCACCTCTAAATTTACTATGTGTGTCCGTGCAATTATTTGAAATGTTGTATTTTCCCAAATTCGTGTCATTATATGAGGTCGCGCATTTTTTTTCCAAACTGGTAGCCTTTGTCCGCACCTAATCTCAGAATGAGCTTGGAGACAATGTTCTAATCTCAGAATGAACTGGGAGACCATGACTAACCTCAAAATGAATTGGGGGACCACCTAATCTCAGAATGAGCTGGGAGACAATTTTCTAATCTCAAATGAATGAGCTGGGAGACCATGACTAACCTCAAAATGAATTGAGGGACCACTAATCTCAGAATGAGCTGGGAGACAATTTGCTAATCTCAGAATGAACTGGGAGACCATGACTAACCTCAAAATGGATTGGGGACCACCTAATCTCAGAATGAGGCTGGAGACAATTTTCTAATCTCAGGATAGACTAGGGACATGACTAATCTCAAAATGAATTGGGAGACCACTTAATCTCAGAATGAGCTGGAGACAATGTTCTAATCTCAGAATGAACTGGGAGACCATGACTAATCTTAAAATGAATTGGGAGACCACCTAATCTCCGAATGAGCTGGGAGACAATGTTCTGAATCTCAGAATGAGCTGGAGACCATGACTAACCTCAAAATGAATTGGGGACCACCTAATCTCAGAATGAGCTGGGAGACCATTTTCTAATCTTAGAATGAATTGGGAGACCATGACTAACCTCAAAATGAATTGGGGGACCACCTAATCTCACAATGAGCTGGGAGACAATTTTCTAATCTCAGAATGAACTGGGAGACTATGACTAACCTCAAGAATTGGGGGACCACCTAATCTGAGAATGAGCTGGGACACAATTTTCTAATCTCAGAATGAACTGGGAGACCATGACTAACCTCAAAGTGAATTGGGGGACCACCTAATCTTAGAATGAGCTGGGAGACAATTTTCTAATCTTAGAATGAACTAGGAGACCATGACTAATCTCAAAATGAATTGGGGACCACCTAATCTTAGAATGAGCTGGGAGACAATTTTCTAATCTTAGAATGAACTAGGAGGCCATGACTAACCTGAAAATGAATTGTGGGACCACCTAATCTCAGAATGAGCTGGGAGTCAATTTTCTAACCTCAGAATGAATTGGGAGACCATGACTAACCTCAAAATGAATTGGGGGAGCATGGCTAATCTTAAAATGAATTGGGAGACCACCTAATCTCAGAACTAGCTGGGAGATGATTTCTAATCTCAGAATTAACTTGGAGACCATGACTAATATCAAAATGAAATGGGAGACCACCTAATCTTAGAATGAGCTGGGAGACGTTTTCTAATCTCAAAATGAGCTGGGAGTCGACTTTTACAAATCTCAGAATGACCTGAGAGACAAATTACTAATCTTAGAATGACCTGAGGGATAATTACTCTTTACATGTGTAATAATAATATTAAAAACGATTGAAATGATAATAGGGATTATATTGACTTGTCTGATTTAATTATGCGGCTTAGTGGTTTTATCACTAACGCGGAATTGCCTCCGCAGGTGAGCAGCTATGGGACTAAAGAATAGAAGTGTGGTTGGTGGTTCTTTTACCAACCTAGGTATGCTGAATCGATAATAAAGTTGGACTTCCATATTATTCTCTTGTGTTATAAATGTGGCTATATTTCAATTCATGTTCTGGAATGTTATTTTATATTTTAGAGAACATGATTTATTGTTATGATTCATATTATATATTGCGAGACATATTTGCTATATTTCAATTCATGTTCTGGAATGTTACATCTACATTACCTATATTTTTAAGTAACACCCGCTCCGGTTCGGGCGGGTCGTTACAGAAATCGTCTCCTAGCTCATTCTAAGATGAGGTGGTCTCTCAAATCGTCTTGAGATTAGTCATGGTCTCCCAGTTCATTCGGAGATTAGAAATTGTCTCCCAGCTCATTCTGAGATCAGGTGGTCTCCTAATTTATTTTGAGATTAGTCATGTTCTCCCAGTTCATTTTAGATTAGAAATTGTCTCAGCTTATTCTGAATTTGTGAGATCCCTCAACTTAGTCCCACATCTAATACCTACTGGGAGAAGATCTTGTTGGATGAAATTTCCTAAGGTGGGTGGATTGTGAGATCCCTCAACTTAGTCCCACATCTAATACCTACTGGGAGAAGATCCTGCTTATAACAGAGAGATATAGTGAGAATGGACTATAGATCTTTAACTTTCGGGGTACTCATTTTAAAGAGATGACTTAGCCCATTACATTGCACTTGGGCTGGGTCGTTACAAATGGTATCAGAGCCGACCTGGTTCGGTGTTAGATGGTGGGATGGACTAGGGACGTTGGCTAGGCTGCCGGTCACGGGCTAAAAAAGGTCGTGGGCTGGGGTTAGCAATGGGCCAAGACTAGAAACGTTGGCTAGGCTGCCGGTCACGGGGCAGAAAGGTCGTGGGCTGGGGCTAGCAACGGGCCAAATATAGGCATTTCGGGACGAAAATTCCTAAGGTGGGTGGATTGTGAGATCCCTCAACTTAGTCCCACATCTAATACCTACTAGGAGAAGATCATGTTTATAAGTGGGAATGGACTATAGATCTTTAACTTCCGGGGTACCAATTTTAAAGAAATGACTTAGCCCATTACGTTGCACTTTGGGCTGGGTTGTTACAAATGGTATCAGAGCCAACCTGGTTCCGTGTTAGATGGTGGGATGGACTAGGGACGTTGGCTAGGTTGCCGGTCACGGGCCAGAAAGGTCGTGGGCTGGGGCTAGCAACGGGCCAAGAACGGGCCAAGAATAGGCATTTCGGGGACGAAATTTCCTAAGGTGGGTGGATTGTGAGATCCCTCAACTTAGTCCCACATCTAATACCTACTGGGAGAAGATCCTGCTACAACTGAGAGATATAAGTGAGAATGGACTATAGATTTTTAACTTCCGGGCTACCCATTTTAAAGAGATGACTTAGCCCATTACGTTGCACTTTGGGCTGGGTCGTTACAAGATTAGTGCCGACAAGACTACCGGTTTGGAAAAATACAACATTTTATATAGTTGTACCCAGTTGGGAAATACAACTATAACGACCAGCCCGAACAGAACCGGGTGTAACTTAAAAATATAGGTAATGTAGATATAACATTCCAAAACATTAATTGAAATACAGCAGATATGTCTCGCAACATATAATATGAATCATAACAATAAATCATGTTCTCTAAAATATAAAATAACCGCCCACAGTCTCGGACCGTTTCCCATAGCCACATTTATAACACAAGAGAATAATAAGGAAGTCCAACTTTATTATCGATTCACCATACCTGGGTTGGTAAATGAACCACCAACCACACTTCTATTCTTTAGTCCCAAAGCTGCTCACCTGTGGAGGCAATTTCGCGTTAGTGATAAAACCACTAAGCCGCATAATTAAATGAAACAAGTCAATATAATCCATATTATCATTTCACTCATTATTATTATTATTATTACACAAGAAAAGAGTAATTATCCCTCAGGTCATTCTGAGATTAGTAATTTGTCTCTCAGGTCATTTTGAGATTAGTAAAAGTTGACTTCCAGCTCATTTTGAGATTAGAAAACGTATCCCAGCTCTTTCAGAGATTATGTGGTCTCCAAATTCATTTTGAGATTAGTCAAGGTCTCCCAGTTCATTCTGAGATTAAAAATCATCTCCAGCTCATTCTCAGCATTAGCGCCGACAAAGGCTACTAATTTGGGAAAATACAACATTTCATATAGTTATACAGATTTGAGAAAATACAACATTTCAACAACATATACGGACAATACAACATTCCAAATAGTTATATAGATCACACAACATTTCAAATCAATATATGGACACATCATAGTAATTCTAAACGTGATGGCCTCGATGTCGGACTGAGTCAATTCCTTGATCCACGTTTTGTTGCAGTGCATGGTGGTTGAATATAGGCTCAGCCGTACGGCTAGCCAACATATGCAAAGTACAACAATTCAAATAATTATATGGACCCGGATGTTTCGAACTCTCAGCTGCGAGCAATGATCCTATGTAACCACTCGACCATTTTTCACGATATTGTGGGCCTTGCTGGCTAGGTGTTACTCAAAATTTAACAAAAACCAACCCTATAACAACCAGTCCTAACCGGACCGGGTGTTACTTAAAAGGTTACATGAATAATATGAAAGCAAATAAGTCTAGCATTTCTAACTCAAAAGAACTTATTTTTCAAATGACAATGCATGAAGTAATTATCCCACAGTCTTGGATCGTTTCCCATAGCCACATTTATAACACAAGAAAAGTAAAAGAGAAGTCCGTTTATTAACCGTTCACCACCTGCGTTGGTAGAAGAACCACCCTGTCGTCTCTTAGTCTTTAGGTCCAGCTGCTAACCTGCGGAGGCAATTCCGCGTTAGTGATTAACCACTAAGCCGTATAATTAAATAAAACAAGTCCATAAACTCCCTATCATTATCTATAATATTGGCACTTGTGACCATTCCAACATGACCATTTATTAGCTGATGGTTCAGTCCACCATGTCCATTAGTTGGCTGATGGGTCAGTCCACCATGTCCACCTATTGGGTGATGGGTCAGTCCATCATGTACATTACCGGCTGGCGAGTCCAATCCGCCATGTCCGTTATCGGCTGGTGAGTCCAATCCACCATGTCCATTAGTTGGCTGATGGGTCAGTCCACCATGTCCATCTATTGGCTGATGGGTCAGTCCACCATGTCCATAATTGGCTGGCGAGTCCAATCCGCCATGTCCAATTTATTGGCTGATGGGTCAGTCCATCATGTCCATTACCGGCTGGCGAGTCCAATCCGCCATGTCCGTTATCGGCTGGTGGGTCCAATCCACCATGTCCGTAATTGGCTGGCGAGTCCAATCCGCCATGTCCAATTTATTGGCTGATGGGTCAGTCCATCATGTCCATTACCGGCTGGCGAGTCCAATCCGCCATGTCCGTTATCGGCTGGTGGGTCCAATCCACCATGTCCGTAATTGGCTGGCGAGTCCAATCCGCCATGTCCAATTTATTGGCTGATGGGTCAGTCCATCATGTCCATTACCGGCTGGCGAGTCCAATCCGCCATGTCCGTTATCGGCTGGTGGGTCCAATCCACCATGTCCGTAATTGGCTGGCGAGTCCAATCCGCCATGTCCAATTTATTGGCTGATGGGTCAGTCCATCATGTCCATTACCGGCTGGCGAGTCCAATCCGCCATGTCCGTTATCGGCTGGTGGGTCCAATCCACCATGTCCGTAATTGGCTGGCGAGTCCAATCCGCCATGTCCAATTTATTGGCTGATGGGTCAGTCCATCATGTCCATTATATGATTATGAAGGGCGTAGCCCGTGTCAGACTGAGTCAATTCCTTGACCCCGGTTGCACTCGGTGCATGGTGGTCGAATCTGGGCTCAGGCTGACCAGGTTATCCACAAGGGAAAATACAACATTTTAAATAATTATACGGACCTGGATATTTCGAACTTGCAGCTGCGACCAATGATCCTAATCTGAACGAGGACATAAAATTATACATAAGTATAATTTTATTCGAGTAGAAATGCATGCAACTAAATGACTAATATATATATTACTATTAAATTTCAACAATATTAAATATTAAACTATTCATGTGACATAATCATTTAAATCCTACTTTACATTAATAATCTAGATCATAATTAACACCTAACAAATAATAAAATAATTATCAACTTATACCCAAATATTTAATTACTATTATTAATATATTTTTCTTCGGTTATAATTTTTTAATCGCTACTATTACTTACAGCAATTTAATTAATTAAGTTGTTCAATTAAATTATTTAAAATAATTTGAATTATTTTAATTCATAAATATTATTAATACAATTATTTTAAATTATTTGACTCTATAAAGTTTCGAACTTTATTTATTTCCATTATGCTATTTAGGTTCGACGCGAGTGATTGCTACCCGACTATAGTTTAATAACCCATTTTCTATATTACTGACTCGTTATTAAAATAATCACTTTATTTACCTAATATTAAATTTAATATGGTAAAGGTAACATCTTTATTTATTAATTACTTATAACCGTCCGATTTAATTTGATCGCTTTTATTACGCCGATTAATTATCGACAGTTTATCATTACCGTATTTTTATTACTTATGTCCATGTCGACTTCGTCCAATAATTAATTAGTTTAGTAACTTTACCCTATAACCCGTTAAAATAATTATTTTTAAAGATTTATTACGAGTTTGTATTATTTTTAACTCGAGTCGGTATCGAGTCAACCAGTATTTACAGAATTGCCACCGCCCTTCTTCTTCTTCTTCTCCGGCATGCTCTGTTCTCGACTCCAGGCGCGCTCCAACCGCCGCCGCCGCCGACCACCTCCGGCCACCGTCAATCATTGTCGACCAGCCCTGCCATGCCCTTGCGGTGTCGCCCCGGCCAACTCCGGCCGTCTTCCAGCCGCGGCGACGCCCGCATCGCCTTCCTAGCGGCGCGCTCGCGTCGGCGATTCCACCGCCGGCGAGCGTCGCCGCCTCAATTGGATGGTCGCCTCGTCACCCTCGACCACCTATCTACCTTCCCCGGCCATATTGGAACCCGTCGCCACCCAGGACGGCCGGATTTCTTCCTCAACCGCCGTCGCCCTCTGTTTTTGCCGCCGCTACTGTTTTTGGCCATTTACCACCCCAGGCCGACATCCACACACGCGAGATCAACCCTACACTGATCGACGAAGAGAGTAGGATCATCTTCCGACGTCGGAACGACCGTCGCCACTGATTTCCCGACGAGCTTTGCCTGTGCCTCCCCATCTCGCCGAAACAGGGGAACTCGTCGGCCGAATTAAAGTTTCAATTTGTGTTTAGTTATATTTGTTTTCTTGTTGATTTTAAACTTTAATCCTCACGATTATAAAGCTTATTATTAAATTAAAATATGCATGCAAGAAAATTAAGAAGAGGGAGATAGGAAGAATACCTAAGCAAGGAAGGAGACACGCCGGCAAGGAAGAGGAGAAGAAAATCCGAATGAAGGCTAGGGTGGAGGACGTCCTTTATAAAATGAAATGACGGCTAGGGTTTGTGGAATCACTTTTACACCGGGTAACCGGGTAAAGAATAAAATATTTAACCGGGTAGACTTAACCGGGTAGAGAATATAATATAATTAATATTAATTCTCTAACGTTCGATCCTTCCCTGCCCGAGTCGAATATATTAGAAAAAAAAATTTTTTTCCACGGTCTTTACAATCTCCCCAACTTGGAAATATTTCGTCCCCGAAATATCATAACAAGCAACAGAACAATTATGATTAACTTTATTTATTTCTTTGGGATCGGTTCATGCCGCTACAATTATAAAACTCCTATGCCACAAATAGGCTAGGGTATTTCCTTACCATTTCTTGTTCAGTCTCCCATGTAGCTTCTTCTGACCCCTGATTTTTCCACAATACTTTTACCAAAGGAATTTCCTTGTTCCTTAGTGTCTTTATTTCTCTTGCCAGGATGCGGATCGGCTTTTCCTCGTAAGTTAAATTTGATTGTAGCTCTAAGTCTTCAAAATTTGTGATGATATGATCCTCATCCCGTACATACTTCTTTAGCATTGACACATGGAAAACATTGTGTACTCCAGCAAGGCTTGGTGGCAATGCTAATCTATATGCACAATTCCCAACTCGATCCAGGATTGGAAACGGTCCTATGAATCTTGGCTTCAACTTTCCTGATATTTTAAATCTGATCACCCCCTTCGTAGGAGATGTCTTTAGGTACACAAACTCCCCAACTTGGAACTCTAAGTCCTTCCTTCGAGTATCAGCATAACTCTTTTGTCGATCCTGAGCTGCCTTAAGTCTTTGGTGAATGAGTTTCACCTTTTCAGTTGCTTCCCTCACCATTTCTGGCCCGACTATAATTGCTTCGGTAGACTCCAGCCAGCACGATGGAGATCTACAGGGCCTACCATATAAGGCTTCAAATGGTGCCATCCCTATACTGGCTTGGTAAGAGTTATTGTAGGTGAATTCAGCCAAGGCTAAGTGTTTCTCCCAGTCACCTCCCCAGTCAACAATGCAAGCTCTTAACAAATCTTCCAAAGTTTGAATAGTCCTCTCACTCTGCCCATCAGTTTGGGGATGATATGCTGTACTCAACTTAATCTGAGTTCCCATGGCTTTTTGGAAAGCTTCCCAGAAATGTGAGGTGAATAGGGGATCGCGGTCGGAGACTATCTCCTTTGGAATCCCATGCAATTTGACAATATTGTCAACATATAATCCTGCCAGGTATTCCGCCGTTCTCATTGATTTCGTGGGGATGAAGTGAGCTACCTTAGTTAGTCTGTCCACAACTACCCATATGGAGTCATGCTTCTTTTGAGTTCTTGGGAGCTTTGAAATAAAATCACATGTGACACACTCCCATTTCCACGATGGTATTTCTAAAGGTTGTAATAGTCCTCCAGGTAGTTGATGTTGGGCTTTGATCTGTTGGCAAGTCTGACACTTAGAGACAAAATTCACAACATCCCTCTTCATCCCAATCCACCAGTAGGTTCGCTTTAAATCCTGATACATTTTAGTAACTCCAGGGTGTATCGAGAACTTTGAGCGATGAGCCTCCTCCAAAATATCCCGCCTCAGTGCATTATCCTTGGGTACACACAACCGTCCTCTAAATCTGATCACACTATTTGAATCAGCTACAATGTCAGGAATCTTGTCCAACATTTTATTCAGCTCCTCATCACCCATTTGTGCTAGCTTAACACGATCAACTAAATCATTGGAAACAACCAAATTTGCCAATAAGCCTGTTAGTTGCTCCACCGGGTTGATAGCTACCACTTCTGCTGACATGGCCCAAAGTCTAGCTAACTGCTGACTTTTGTCCACTTTGCCCTTCCGACTCAACGCGTCGGCTACCACATTCGCTTTCCCTGGATGGTATAAGATTTGGAAGTCGTAGTCCTTCAGATATTCCATCCACCGCCTCTGTCGAAGGTTAAGGTCATTCTGGGTGAAGATATACTTCAAACTCTGGTGGTCAGTGAAGACTTCGAACTGGGCTCCATACAAGTAGTGCCTCCAAATCTTTAGGGCAAAAACTACTGCTGCCAGTTCCAAGTCATGGGTTGCATAATTTTGCTCATGAATCTTCAATTGACGAGAGGCATAGGCCACTACCTTACCTTCTTGCATAAGGACGCATCCTAAACCCAACAATGACGCATCGCTCAAGACTACGAATCCATCATTACCATTTGGCAGTGTCAAGACTGGTGCTTTAGAAATTGGTGTCACTCCAGGTGCTAGGTCAATGGCAAACTCCACTGCCCACTTAGGAGGCAACCCTGGAAGTTCGTCTGGGAATACACATATTCCCGGACTGAATCCTCCCCCTAAACCAAATTGGCAAACGCCAGTGCTTTCTTCTGGACAACGGGCTCTGGAAAATATTGTCCATTGAAAGCTGCCACAAATTCCGCCCACGCGATGGAGGAAATCTCACGTCGATGGAAAGTGGTTTTCTCCATGGATTTCCACCAGTAAGATGCTTCCCCTTGAAGCATGCATGTTGCCAATCTCACTTGATGGCGGTGGGGCATAGACAGAGCTCTAAACGTTTTGTTTTCATCTCGGTAATGTCTAAATCTCAGCTTTATTCTTTCTAAATTTTTCCACAGTGTAGCGGTCACTATCATCAACTGCTGGCGGCACCACTTGTTGGACTACCGGTGGCACTGGGTTTGGACGCTCCCCTCGCTCGCCCGGGTCAGCTAACCCTGCCCGCCCTTGGGCACTTCCCTGATCACCATCTGGGACGATTACTAGGACCCGCTGCTGAGTTTGAGGCTCCATTCCCTGTTACCACTCCCGGTAACCGCTGAACAATATTCTGAACCACAGAATTTGTATTTTTTGAAGCCTGCGCTAGTCTCTATATGGCCGTCAGGATCTAGGCCAACACATTCTCTGTGTTCGAATTTGACTGCGCAGATCGGCTTGACTGTCTACGGGTGCCTGCCATGCTGAAACATCGAACCATCATGGTTCATTAGTATGTTTTTTCTTTTTTCCAGTTATGACTTAGGTTTATTAGCGAATACATTTGTTAATTAATAACACACACAGTGGGAAAAGATAATAATTGGACTTTTCAACAAGGTACTTGAGTCATAAAATGTGAGCTTGTGGGAAACCGTGCTCTGATACCACCTGTAACGACCCACCATTTTTCACGATATTGTGGGCCTTGCTGGCTAGGTGTTACTCAAAATTTAACAAAAACCAACCCTATAACAACCAATCCTAACCGGACCGGGTGTTACTTAAAAGGTTACATGAATAATATGAAAGCAAATAAGTCTAGCATTTCTAACTCAAAAGAACTTATTTTCAAATGACAATGCATGAAGTAATTATCCCACAGTCTTGGATCGTTTCCCATAGCCACATTTATAACACAAGAAAAGTAAAAAGAGAAGTCCGTTTATTAACCGTTCACCACCTGCGTTGGTAGAAGAACCACCCTGTCGTCTCTTAGTCTTTAGGTCCAGCTGCTAACCTGCGGAGGCAATTCCGCGTTAGTGATTAACCACTAAGCCGTATAATTAAATAAAACAAGTCCATAAACTCCCTATCATTATCTATAATATTGGCACTTGTGACCATTCCAACATGACCATTTATTAGCTGATGGTTCAGTCCACCATGTCCATTAGTTGGCTGATGGGTCAGTCCACCATGTCCACCTATTGGGTGATGGGTCAGTCCATCATGTACATTCCCGGCTGGCGAGTCCAATCCGCCATGTCTATTATCGGCTGGTGAGTCCAATCCACCATGTCCACTAGTTGGCTAATGGGTCAGTCCACCATGCCCGTAATTGGCTGGCGAGTCCAATCTGCCATGTCCAATTTATTGGTTGATGGGTCAGTCCATCATGTCCATTACTGGCTGGCGAGTCCAATCCGCCATGTCCGTTATCGGCTGGTGGGTCCAATCCGACCATGTCCGTGATTGGCTGGCGAGTCCAATCCGCCAAGTCCAATTTATTGGCTAACGGGTCAGTCCATCATGTCCATTACAGGCTATCGAGTCCAATCTGCCATGTCTGTTATCGGCTGGTGGGTCCAATCCACCATGTCCGTAATTGGCTGGCAAGTCCAATCCGCCATGTCCAATTTATTGGCTGATGGGTCAGTCCATCATGTCCATTACCGGCTAGCGAGTCTAATCCGCCATGTCCGTTATCGGCTGGTGGGTCCAATCCACCATGTCCGTAATTGGTTGGCGAGTCCAATCCGCCATGTCCAATTTATTGGCTGATGGGTCAGTCCATCATATGACATAATCATTTAAATCCTACTTTACATTAATAATATAGATCATAATTAACGCCTAACAAATAATAAAATAATTATCAACTTATACCCAAATATTTAATTACTATTATTAATATATTTTTCTTCGGTTATAATTTTTTAATCGCTACTATTACTTATAGCAATTTAAGTAATTAAGTTATTCAATTAAATTATTTAAAATAATTTGAATTATTTTAATTCATAAATATTATTAATACAATTAAGTTACTTATAACCATCCGATTTAATTTGATCGCTTTTATTACGCCGATTAATTATCGATAGTTAATCATTACCGTATTTTTATTACTTATGTCCATGTCGACTTCATCCAATAATTAATTAGTTTAGTAACTTTACATTATAACCCGTTAAAATAATTATTTTTAAAGATTTATTACGAGTTAGTTTATGTCCATGTCGACTTCATCCAATTATTTTTAACTCGAGTCAGTATCGAGTCAACCAGTATTTACAGAATTGCCACCACCCTTCTTCTACTTCTTCTTCTTCTTCTACCCCGGCGCCATCACCTGTTCCCGACAGCAGCTGCCCTCCCGCCACCAATGGCAATCGTGTCCGGCAGCCATCAATTGTCGCCGCCCAGACTTGCCATGTCATTGCGGTGTCGCCCCGGCAAACTCCGGCCGGCTTCCAGCCGCGGCGACGCCCCCATCTCCTTCCTAGCGGCGCGCTCGCATCGCCGATTCCACCACCGGCGAGCGTCGCTGCCTCAATTGGGTGCTCGCCTCGTCACCCTCGACCACCTATCTACCTTCCCCGGCCATATTGGGACCCATCGTCTCCACCCAGGACGGCCAGATTTTTCCTCAACTGTTGTCGCCCCCTGTTTATACCGCTGCTACTATTTTTGGCCATTTACCACCCCAGGTCGACATCCACTCACGCAAGATTAACCCTACACTGATCGAAGAAGAGGGTAGGACCATCTTCCGACATCGGAACGACCCTCTATGTGACACCCCGTTTCGGCTCACCCGTGAACCGACCCAGAAATGTCACCGGCGACCGAACCGTTCGTTAATCTACTAGATTCGGTTAAGCCGACCCGGATCTACACTCAGCGTCTCAAGATGGAGATGCAAATATAAAATGCATGAATGGGAACGATTGGGTTCTAACGGAGTCCTACATGCATGCTATGATGTACAAGCAAAATAAGACAAAGCAACAAATGAAAACCAAAAGAAAATATATACTATTTTATGAAAATACGACAACACATAACAATCTACCATGAAATTAAATCATTATCTCATTCGTTTTTACCCGAGCCGAGTCTGAACTCCAAGGCTCCCTACTCATTCATATTTATCAGTTCATTTCTTAACAAGTAATTCATTCACGCGAACACATCAAAATTATCATTTACATAACAGTAACACACCATCATTATACATACGTTACACGTGGCAGGTACATGTGTGCGCGGTTCTGTGCTACTCCTCCGCAGTCCCAACAGCTTTCATCATTCGCATTCCTCACCTACATATATATAGAAAAACCGTCAGTAACGAGTGTTACTGGCCCGGAAAATAACTAATATCAATCTGGCAAAGGAGAGCAAACTCTCCTGTTGAATCAAAACCATATACTTCCTCAAGAACTCTCATCAGGGCACATACGGGAGCCGTCACCGTCGGGCCGTCGCCCTCAGGTCGATAGCGTCCCCCTTTCTTTCTCATTCTCATACCTTGGCCATTTCTCTATCGCTTCTCGCATCAAATTTCATTCCTCACCGCCCTCTGCACCTTCCATATTACTCCTAGCCTTGAGCACAAAGGCCGAGCACTCTCAGGCTCGCCTTCAGTACCCTTTGAACCTCAAGTCTAGACATGCGCTGCATTGCAGTACCCGTAAACCTCCACACTTCTCCGGGTTTGAGGAACTCAAAGGTGTAGTTGTCCGGATCCTTCGGGAACGAAGTGGGTTCTCCCCAGCTCTAGAGCCCGCTCTTCCGAGCACACGCCCTATCTGAAGACGTGGCCGCAAGTAACCCTCATTCCATCTCTCACTGAAAACGCGAAAACTATACATATATAGGCCTGGGTTGGGATTTATACAATATACCCGAAGGCAATTTGAGCTGGATCTGAAGTTCGAAAACAAACTCGATGGATCTCATCCTCGAGGGTTATTAATCCAAAAAACTGTTGGCTAAATGGCCCGAGTTAAGTGGGATCCGATAAAACGCCACTTAACTCATCCTGCACATGATAAATCAAATATACAATAGAGTAGCGTAAAACAGAGAACGAGTCCTAAACAGACCTGGTAGAAGCTCCAAACGGGTCCACGTGCCTAGGCGGCGAGCTCCTACACCGTACCTACACAATCAAGATAAAAACTAACGCCGGCATGATGAATCACACATCCTATAGCATACACACAGCGGCTGTGGCGGCTTGCTCCGATCGGGGCTTCGGCCGGCCTCGACGGCGGTCGGGAGGTTGGGGGAAACGTCGGCAACGGCGAGGGGGTGGTCGTCAGGGCCACAGCGGCGGCAGCGTGGCCTGGACGGCAGGGAATCTGGCTCGAAGTGGTGACGGCCGAGGTGGTTTCGTGGGGCAATTCCTGCGTCGTGGCGGCGAGACGGTTGCCGGGGTGTGTAACGACCCGGCCATTTTTAACAATATTGTGGGCCTTGTTGGCCAGGTGTTACCAAAATAAAACTACTAAATGCGGAGTAATAAGTTATAAAATAATGGTTCCCACAGTCTTAGACCATTTCCCATAGCCACATTTATAACTCAAAACAAAATAAAAAGAAGTCCCATTTATTACCCATTCTCCTAACCTGACTATCCTATCATACTTTTATTCTACCTTATTTGAGCTGAAATCAAACAATCTTGATT